>JAJQJQ010000353.1:0-27521 GCA_028622995.1 Panagrolaimus kolymaensis | reverse complement strand
TTCAGCAAACCTGATACTACTCAAAAGGAGGCCTAAACATACTGTCTCACAAATAATCATCCCCACAAAGGACGATCAAATCAGATAGACAGCATGCTTGTTGACCCAAAAAACAAACAAACAAAGATGCTAAATACTTAAAAAATAGTAAGACTTTGACCAAAAGAGAAAAATAAAAGGAAAAGCTAAAATAAAAAAAATTGAGCTTCAAAAATATGTGGAATTTTATTAAAAGCAGACGAGGCGATGTAAATCGGCTGCTATAAAAAAAACAATAAAAGTTTCCTATTTGAAAAAATTTATAAGACCTAATTAATTTGAATGTTTATTTTAGAATTCTCTTTCTTCAATTCCATATAAAAAAATGTTATTTTCTCGTGCTACCATTGCTGTAATAACAGCAAGTTTTTGCGCATAAAATGACTCAAACTTTTATGCAAATTTTCCTTCCTCATATGCTCGAGATGTTCTCATTTTGGATCTTCAAAATGTAAGTTTATAACATGATTTTCAGTGTCTTGCTAAAACAATCTTCATTGGCGCCAATTAATTTTTATTTTATTTTTAGAATGGCTTTTTCACATCCGTTCCATTTTTATGCAATCTTGTTAGTAAATATTTTTTAAGTATTTGTGTGGATATTTTGAAAAAGAAAAAAATTGTTTCCGCCACTGGTTCATGCATTTTTTTCAAGCATTTGGTAAGTATTTAAAAAAAATTTTCTTCAGTCTGGACACGAAAAAAATCTAGTCTTGACACGACTTTTTTTCTATTTTTTTACTGACATTTTGTTATTTTTTTAAGCAAATTTTGGTACTGCAATTGTATTAGGCATTTTGGCTATTTATGTTGATTGTACAAAAGAAATGGAAGCTTTACTCCTTCTTGGAGCTTATGGGGTTTTTGTAGGCTCCGCTGTTCCCGGATTTACCACCTCTCAACTTTCCATTGCACCAATGTATACTGGAATGATTTCATCATTAACGATGGTATCAGGAAGCATGGGAAATTTATTGGGTCCATTCATAGTTGGATTTTTTGTTGATCAAGGTTCTCGAAGCGAATGGGGAATGGTATTTGGATTTATTGCAATTGTAAATTGTTTAGCGGGAATTGTATTTTGTTTATTTGGTTCTGGTAAGTTTTTAAAACTTATAAAATTTGGGGAGAACATAATTTTAAAGTGAAAAATGGTTTTTTAGCTGATACTCAATCATGGGCTCAACCCATTACTCCACCAACAAGCGATGCATCCCTTGATAAAACATACGAAAAATATTGTGGCAAAGAAAATAATAATAATGAAATAATAAATAAACAAGTTGCCTTTGAAAATGTTAATAATATTAATAATAATTTAAATAAAGATGAAAAATATTAAACTCTTTTGTTTGTGACTCGAAACATTGGCAGTTTAAAATTTAAATGAAATTTCAAAACAAAAAAAATATTTATAACTTTTAAAAAATATTTAATATTTAATCAATGATTAAAATTTGGTTTTTTAAAAACAAAAAAATTAAAGAAAGAATTAAACTTTTTGAAAATAACTATTTTTAACTTTGTTTTTTTTAAAGGTCGTGAAACACTAACAACTTTTTCAAAAAAAAGTTAATTTCCTTAACTTCATGCGTTATCAGAAAATCAGAAACAAAGACAAACAAATCAAATTTTAATTTTATTTCAACAAAAAAAATAATGATTATCGAGTTTCAAAATTTCCAAAAAATAATTGTGTGAATCAAAAAATACATGGGAATTTTATGATTTATTGAGTCATTTCATTTTTTGGTTGTGTAAAAACCGTTTAAAAAATAATCGCACAAAACAAACATCGTTTTTTTTTTCATTGGTTGCTTGCAAAAAAAAGTTAAAACCATTGTTTATAGACGAAAAATTATTATGAAAAAAATTTGTATGAAAAGTATGTATGTATTTCGTAAAAATATTTTAAACAAAAATCATTGAACAAACAATTCTTCTAACTAACAACCTCGATGATTTTCAATGATCATAGAAAAAAAGAGCAAGCTTTGAAGTTGATCTGGGAAAGTGAAAGTTTTAGTAATCAAATATATTTTTAGCTATCAAACATAAAGAGAAAGAAATTTTATGATTATCTTTCTTTCGCAGCATAAAACTATAACCGCCAAAATCTATCATGCTTATTCGTCTTAAAGGTACACAAAAAACAACGACAAAAAATATTAAAGCTTTATTCATTTTATTATTATAATCATTAAATTATACACAAAAGAAAACACCGATTCAAACAAAAGCAAAGACCATGAAAGTGAAAAGGATGAGAAGAGCATTGAATTTGACCATGTTTGAAGAACTTGTAGTTGTTGTTTGAGCTTTTTGAGGAGCAGCTGTTGGAGTCTTCTTAGAACCTGGAGATGATGATGATGGACTTGGTGCTTGAGTTGGGCTTTGTTGCATCAGGAGGTGAAGGCAAGTTTTCACAGTGTACTTCTTGATCTGTTACTTTGGTAATCCAATCACAGTAATTTGAGATGCGAGCATAAAAAGCTAAAATAATCTTTAAGAAATTGATGAACAGAACAAAAAGCACCAACTATTGTCTTGAGCACCCCATGATGTGACACCAATTTGATACAATGTTCCATCTCTTTCAATAATCAATGGTCCACCACTATCACCACTATCAGCTTTAAGTCCTTTTTCACCAGTACAAATAAATTGAGGAAAAGGAATTTTTCCTTTCATAACAACAGCACATTGTTCTTGAAGCCAAATATGTACAGAAGCATTTTGCAATACATCAGGAGCGATACCCTTGTCACCTAAAAAAATAAATATACAATAATGGCTATGGTGTAATATATTTATTAGGGTTACAATTTTATGTAATTCCTTTACTTATCTCTCCATAAAGTAAAAATTTAAGATATTAACACTTACCAATATATTTATACCTTCCATAACCAGCAGCAATAGCCATATCACCATCTTTTTCTTTATAATCACCAGCAAGAATAATAGGATCAATTTCAAAGTTGGTACCATTAGGATATTCAATAATAGCGATATCATGTTCATGGTCAAATGGACGAAATGATGGATGAATGATGAGACGAGTAGCAAAAACCATATTGAGATAATAAAGCATCAGATGTATTTCCTGCATAAACTTTTTCTTTTGGACGAACATCAGTAAGAATTGCATGTGAAGTCCAAACAAGAACATGACCATCACCAGTAATATTACCATATTTCTTAGGATGACTAATCTTAACATTTTCAACCCAAGTAACACAATAAGCAGCAGTGAGAATATGACGAGGTGAGATGATTGTTGATGAACAGGAACCCCAAAGAAGCATTTGTTTGTATGTTTCTGGTTGAATGAAGCGAAATCATTTGACAATCGAGCATATTCATAAACTTTATGAGACAGCTGAAAAAAATGAATGTAAAAATTAGAAATATGCAAATTATTGAAATAATGATTTTGAAGTAAAGAATGCGAAGAAGGCTTCAAACGAAAAAAATGTCAAAAGACGAAGAAAAAAATTGGAAGTTTTTTTTGGTTGGCTGCATGTTCTTGGCAGTTTTTTTTCTTCTTTTTTTAAAACAATACGATTTACAAATCAAAACTAAAGACTGTCTTCATAATTGAAAAAAGTCCATGTTCTAGAATCTTAAGAGAGGTTCTGTGAGCTGATTTGAATCGAGCGCTCCATGTTTTTTCTAACCCTCTATTGTTTTGCTATTTTCCGGTTATTTACGATGAAAAAGTATGCTAATATTCAATCTTTTGTCAAGAAACTATACTAGATATGGAATTCTAAGCTATCGAAGTTTGAGGCATGCATTAACTTCAAAAATTCGACTAAATTCACCCATGAAGTATATTAATTTCTTTTTTATCCCATATTAGTAAATCGATTGCGGGCTTTCTAATGGTGTATACCATATATTTTTATGTACTGTATAATTTGCCAATTTTTATTATCATTTTTATATTTTTTATATTTTTTATATTTGAATAAAATAATAACAAAACAAAAAATAAATAACACTAAAAATAATACAATCAAAGTTTTTTTATTCATTCGTCTGTAATTTTTTCCAAAATAGTTTGATGGAATTCTTCAAGCCCATTGTCGAGTTGATACTTTAATTCTCTATTTCCTAAATTTGCATATCTATTTGCTAATTCATGTTCGTCCATACATTCTTCTATGACTTCATCATCATTATCGCCTTCCAAATTGCTAACCTTGTTTTGAGTTTCGCAGTCAATTTTTTGCTTCTTTTTTGGAGGAGTTCTAGCAGCTCTTAGTGGATTCTTCTGTTCAGCTGTAAATCTGCCAAGCAATGATTTTATTTGGTCGATTTTTAAAACTTCTTCAGTTGCAAATATAGGTTTTCCATTTTCTTTATCATGAAGCATAGCATATACAATTTTTTTTGCACTCCATTTTTTCGATTTATCACTTGCGCCCTCAAGGAATTTATCGTAAACAAATTTTCTTTTTTCTTGAGTAATTGTGGGATTTTTTTGAAATTGACGATGGGCCCATCCTAGTTGAGGTACTGCATCAGCTGCTTCAATAGAGTTTTCAGCGTTTCTTTCTTCTTGAAAAGCCCGAGCAACTCTATCGATTGGAACTGGAGCTCTTGTTTTCTGTGAGTTCTCGATAAGTTAATATTGCAAAATCTTTTTTTTGAAATAATAAATTTTTTAAATCGAAATGGTCTCTTACTATTTTTTAAAATTTCACCCATCACCATAAAGCTTCAAGTTTGCTTATCTTAAATAACAACACCCTTAAAATATGCATTTGATGTGGAGATTTAAAAAAGAGAATATCGAACCCGAAAATATAAAGCATGAATTAATTTAATTGATGAATAAATGGAAATGGAAGGGAACTAGATAAAAATCAATATTACCCGATTTCATCCGAAAACATTTATCTTTGAAATAGCACATAATGATATGTTTAAAAGTAACACGCGAAGATAAAGTAACATTTTCTTCTTTAAAGAAATTATGAATTTTATGAAGTATCCTAGTTGCAAAGTTGGTTCCATTTGAAGAAGGAAGTTCAGTTTTTCTAAGCATGTGCAAAATTGAGTTGGAATTAGAGAATCACAACAGCTTCGATGTGGATGTTTTGATAATAAAGAAAGTCTCTTGGGGACTTTGTAGCTTGAGATATATATAAATATACTAAAACAGCATAATTGTATTATTTTTAGTGTTATTTATTTTTTGTTTTGTTATTATTTTATTCAAATATAAAAAATATAAAAATGATAATAAAAAATTGGCAAAATATGACGGAAACGCCTTTACAATGTCAGCAATATCATGCATGGCGCGCACATTTAATTATGGCTTGAGAATCCCCGTAGCTCCAAAATTTTAATTTTTTTTACATAAAATAGAGGAGATTCTGGGGATTATTTGGGTATATTCTCTGCCCCGGTTCGCATCAAAAAAAAGCACGTTTTCCTTGGTCAAATATTTCAAATGGATTTTTAATAAGATTTATACAGTACATAAAAATATATGGTATACACCATTAGAAAGCCCGCAATCGATTTACTAATATGAGGATAAAAAGAAATTAATATACTTCATGGGTGAATTTAGTCGAATTTTTGAAGTTAATGCATGCCTCAAACTTCGATAGCTTAGAATTCCATATCTAGTATAGTTTCTTGACAAAAGATTGAATATTAGCATACTTTTTCATCGTAAATAACCCGGAAAATAGCAAAACAATAGAGGGTTAGAAAAAACATGGAGCGCTTGACTTGGAAATTTTCAAATTAGCTCGTAGAGTCTCTCTTAAGGCTTTTAAAAAAATGTAACAATAAAAAATAAACATACGAACATTCTTATTAGGTACATAGGTTGTTATTTTAAAAGACTTTTTTAGCTTTATAATAAGTACTTCGTCGCTATTTCTTGCTTGATCAAACCTTTTTTAACTTTGAAATTTTTTGGGAAGTTTTGTTTAGATGGTTTAGATTTTTTTCGTGTTTCAAATAATTAATTTTTATTAGTTTGAGATGAAATTACATAAAAAAAGCTTCTCTTTTAGTTTTTTTAAAGTGCCCTTTATTGTTTTTGAAAACTTTTATTAATCGATTAACACCCTCAAATCTTTGATTTTTAGATTTTTAAAAAAATCCAAAGTTTTTGCGTTTGCTTTTAAAAATGCATTTTTGCCATTCATCTATCGGACAAACAACAAACGAAAATGAGTTAAAAACCTTTTTATTTTTGCTGCTTAAAATTTATTGAAGCTTTTGAATATATGGAACATATTCAAAACAAAACGAGAGTGAGAAACGAAAAAAGAAAAGACAAAATAACAAAAAAAAGTTTTTGGAGGAACGCAAAAAAAAAGTTAGAGAAAGAAACAAAAAAAAAATCGAGGAGGCGGACAAGAAAGAACAAACAACAACAGCAACAGCAACAGCCAGCCGCCTGCTTTTCCTTCTTCAAGCTGCTTTTTTTTTGAAATCGGTTATCCTCGAGTTTTAGCTTGTTAGTTATTTAGTTGGGTATTGGATTGGATTGATCAACTAAAAAGAAGAAAGCTATTTTGCAATAATAAAAAAGAAAGAAAGATTGTTGCTTCAAAATCCAAAAGCCTCCAACAACTCTAACTAAGTCCACAAGCAAGCAAGAAAAGAAAAAGCAAGGAAAAATCCAAAAAGCTGATGATGAGTTTTTAAAAATAAATGCGGCTGTTGCTATTGCTATTTAATTTTTGTTTTGTTTTATTGTTTAAAACGCCTCCAAATTGGTTGGATCGCATTCGACGTTGTCCAAAACAAAAAATCAAAAATGCTTTTAATTTGTTTTTCATTTTTCAACGGTGTTAATTTTAGGTGA
This sequence comes from Panagrolaimus kolymaensis, assembly GCA_028622995.1. Classification (NCBI taxonomy): domain Eukaryota; kingdom Metazoa; phylum Nematoda; class Chromadorea; order Rhabditida; family Panagrolaimidae; genus Panagrolaimus; species Panagrolaimus kolymaensis. The sequence continues at coordinate 20,638 of JAJQJQ010000353.1, read as the reverse complement.
TAAAAATAATTTTTCTCTCTACTCAAAAGATAGGTATTATTTATCGAAACTTTTTTTTAAAACAAAAAATTATGATACATAAGAAATTTTGCGACGAATATAAAAGTTATATGGAAGCTGTTTTTTTCGCCTCACATTTTTCTTTACTTTTTAAATCCAAAAACAAAATCGAACGTTCATTTTCCCTTCCTTTTTTTTGTTGAGCTTTTATTTACTTTTGTCTGCTACCTTCATATCTTTTTTTCTCGGCTTTTGCAACAACACATTTGCAGCTGTTTTTCTTCTTCTTGATACTTTCATCCGCTTTTTTTTAAGAACCTAGAACCTAGAACCTAACTTTTTTTTTCTCTTTCAAACACTTTTGCAATCGAGAGCCTTGAAGAGAAAAAAAAATTCAAACAAACAATTGCGTTTGTGTGAGTGTCAAAAAAATCTGGTTATTTCATTTTTCTTTTTCTTTTTTTTTCTATCTCTCTTTCGCTTAATTGTTTTAGCATCATTCATTCATTTATTTCATTTCCTCTCATCCTCCTTCACACAATCTTTTCTCAAAGATATTGTTAGCTTATGAGTTTTTTTATTTTTCATGTGAGTTTGAGAGAGAGTAGCGATAGTTAGTTTTTTGTTTTGTTTTAAACTTCAAGCTTTTCTTCCAAACTCATCGTTGCGCATTTTTTACTCATACATTTTACTTTATTTTTTTTTGTTGCTTCCTCTATGTCTGATCTCGTGGCTGTGTCTTTCTTATATCCGTTGTTGCTGTTCTCGTCATTTTTTGACTCTAAAAATAAGTAATAGTTTCTAGCTTATTGTCATCCATTTTTTTCTTTAAAAAATTTTGCAATATTTTTTTTTGTTTTTTATAACAGAGATTCATGCAGAAGAGAAATTTTTTCGCTAGGAAAGGCGTTTAAAAAAGAGATATTGGTGGATATTTTACACCAAAACCTGTAGTTGCTAAAATACGCAGTAAGTTTTTGAAATAATTATTATTATCACGGGCAAAGATTTTTTCAACATGCGAACCCAAAATAATGGATTACTGTTTACAAGCTGAAACAATATTTTTCCTTTTTTTCATTTTTTAGTTTTCTAATAATTTAAAGTTTTATTTTTGGTGAAATTGAAAAGATAAAAAAGAAACACTTGTTTTCAAATCTCTAACTTACTACCATAATTTCATTGGCATTAAAAAAGTTTAATGATTCATTTCAAGATAGGAGGTAACAATCTTTCTTTTTTTTTAAATGTGCCAAACTTTATTCACCGGAAGTTAGTTTGTCGATGAATCATTTATTTTTTCCCCTCAAAAACTTATTTCAAAACTCAACCAAATTTTTTGAAGTGATTTTATTACTTTTAAAAATTTAAGGTTTTTTAAAAACCCTTTTATTTTCACACAAATAAAAAAGAAAAGGCGGACATCTGTTTTTATTTTTCGTTCCTTTTTTTAAAAGCTTTCATTGAGAGATTTTATTTAAATCTTTGCTGTCTAATTCCCCGGTTTATTTGATCCAAGGTTGTCGATTTTTTGTTGTTGTTGCTTTTATCTCTTTTTCATCACTTTTCTTTAGTTTCAATCTTCTTTTTTTTGTCAAATTTATTTCCTCTAATTTGTTTCAAGAAAATTCGATTATCATACTAATTTTAAAATTTTTAAAAATAATACCTTTAAATGATAGTAACTAAAAATTAATAATAATCTGAATATTTTTTTACTATCTTTATTTGTCTTTCCACTAAATTAAAAATAGTTTATTTACTGGAAAAAAAATTGTTCTGCGTTCGTGATTTCTCTAAATTGTATAAAATATTAAAAAAATACCTAAATTAATTGCAATCAAGTTTTAGAAAGAATTTTATCATCTTAATTTTTAATATTTCTCAAAAAATAATAAATCATGTCTTGGCAAGATCTCGTAAATAATAATCTTATTGGAACTGGAGATGTTTCAAAAGCAGCTATCGTTGGATTTGATGGTTCAATTTGGGGAAAATCAGATAATTTTAATGCAAGTTTTTTTATTATATTTTTTTTGAATAATTTAAAATTTGTTAATTTTTTTAAAGATGGATCAAGCTGAAGCCACTGCTGCAGCTAAAGCTTTTGTCAATCCTGATGCTGTGCTTGCTTCGGGCCTTCGATTTGAAGGAGAAAAATTTTTTGTTTTACGAGCTGATGATGAACGAGTTATTGGTAAAAAGACTTCCACTGGGTTCTTTCTTTACAAAACTGGACAAGGTTTGTTGTTGCTATAGTCGCTTAATTAAAAAAAATCGTGATGAGGTTAAAAATATTTTTTTGGAGCGAAAAATAATCTTTCCGTTTTGAAACCATTAAAAGTTTTTAGAAAAAATTCACTAAAACATAATGATTTTATGTTTATTTTAAAATTAAAACCTAAAAAAAATTTTAAAATGAAAATTCCCAAAAGTTTTTGTTTAAAACTCCTTATAAATTGAACTCAAATTTCTTGATCAGAAAATTTTTTGTAATGAAAACATTTTTGTCTTTTTTAATATTTATGCAAATTTGACCTTGTTTTTTTGATTACACAGCTATTTTTAAATAAATAGCCTACGTCATTGGTGGATTAACACAGTTTTGAAAATAAACATGTTTATCAAAAAGCAAGAAAAAAATGACCAATTGATTTTGTGGTTTCTATTTTGACTTTTTTGATTTGGGTTTTTGTTTATTACTTTTGTCATACGAGTCAGCCGAGAGTCATACGATCAAACAAAAAAGTGTACCATTGACACAGACAGTAACATTCCATTTTTTCCAAGCACGGGGGACTAAAATAAAAAAAGGCTTTTTTAAATAAATTAAATTTTTGCGATGAAACTATTCTTAATTTTTTAATTAATATATTAACGAAACTTTTTTTCAATGAAATTTACATAAAATATTTTTTATATTAAAAGTAATTTCTTTTTAATTAATTTATGTATGCATTTTCAGCTGTAATCATTTCAATATACGAAGGTGGAGTTCAACCTGAAATGTGTAGTAAAACCACTGGGGCTCTTGCTGATTATTTCAAAAGCATCAATTATTAATTTTCTTCGTTCGTTGGCGAATCCATGTTTTCTTTTTCTTTTTTGTTTCCACAAACAATAATAATTTTTTAAAAGCAGCGGTATTAATTTTAAAAAACCCATGTCACACAATTTTTAAAAAAAAAAGTCAACAGATTTTTATACCGTAAAAAATAATATTTTCTTCTTTTTCTTCTAAAAAACTTTGCCATTCAAATTGCCTTTTTTTTGTTGTAATTGTTGTTTTCTAAAAAAAATTTATTTTCTTCTTTCAATTTAATTTTTTTTTGATGACGTGTGCCGTCTTTTTTTATTATTTTTTAAATCTTTCAAAAAAAAAATTATGTATTTTTATTTATCCATAAATAAATAAAGATTTTATTATTAATTTCAAATACTTTTTTTTTCATTCAAATAATTTTACATAAATAAATTACAAAATTAAAAAAATAGTTTACCCGTTAAATAAAAATCAAAAGAAAAAAAATAAACAACCCTTCATTTAATTAGTTGAATACTCTGGGATTTGGAATTTTGACACAAATTTAAAAATATAAGAAAAAAACTAAATTCTTTGGTTTTTTGACACGAAAACACTATCAAAGAAATGAATCTAACTAAAAAAAGAGTTACCTGGAGTCAGATCTCTAGAAAATTCCAAAAAATTTTTTAAATTCAAAATTATTTAAATTAAAATTTTTGATTTTAAGACGCAAAAAGTTTTCGAGACTTGAATCGAAGGAATTTATCTGTCCTCTTTTCAGCTCGAAATAAATAATTTTTTTTCTTAATTTTCTATCCTCGTTTCTTTTCTTTTCTAAACATCACATTGAGGTAAATGACTATTATTCGATGTTGGATTTAATGGTCGAAAAATTCTTTGTGTTGAAGTTCGTCGACCTCCTCCGCCATTTAATACCATCGAATGTCTTCGAAGATTATGATCTATCAAAGTTTCTGCATCAAAGCTATATCTAGTTGGAGGTTGTCCAACTGCGGAAGGACGAAATCGATTTCGATATGATGTAAAATGTGGATCTGGATCCGCTTCTCTACCGCCACATATTGATAAAGCTCCACAAGTTAAAAGTAAAGCTGAACCTATCAACATACAAATATATGCCCATCCAACTTGGCATTCACCTGAAATAAAAAATAAACATAAAATAAGTTGGGAGTTAAAAATTAAAAACATTTGGAAAAATTTGGAAGCAAAAGAAGCAACCGATATTTTTCTTTCGTTATAATTTTATTTCGGAGGCTATAGCGCAGAATCTTGCCATGAATTTTTTCTTTAAATTTATTTCACCAAATCTCGATAAATAGATTTTGTTAAAAAATTTTATAGTTGATTTTAATCTCAAAAATTACGAAGCCTTATAATTTTCAAAAGTGGTGAATTAAAAAAAAATTTATTTATTATGTTTAAGATTTTCGGGATAAGACTCCAAGAGCTACAAATCTTAATAAAATGCTTAATTTTTTTAAAACTTTTTTCTCCGATCTTTTTATGAGCTTTAAAAACACAAATCAAAAAACTTACCAAGAAAATATTTTCCTGATGATGCTCCACAAGCATCTTTAACTTCTTGATTATCCCATCCCAATGGATATAGCAAGCAACCGCAGCTCACACAAACCGCTGAAAATCAATCAAAAATTAAATTTTTTCTAGTTAAAATCTTCAAACAACTAACCTGCAACAGCTTGCATTAAACCAATAATGATTGCAGAATTTTTAGAAACTATATGTTTAAAACAACACGAAGGAATTAAAACTAAAGTTAAAGTGGTGGTTAATAAACAACCAAATGCAATTAAACATGTGGATATTTGCCAATATAATGATGGAATATCATCGAATCCACTATATCGACCACAAACTTCTTCAATTCGAAATTGTTTTATTTCCTAAAACAAATTTTTTTTAAAGGATACTAATCAAACTTTGCAAAAAATGGTTTGAATTTTGTTAATATCAATTTCAAGATAGTAATAAAAATTTGCAAAAAATTGTGAATTTCGAGTTACTGCCAATTTTTTAGTTTGATTAAGGGTAAAGCTTTCCTCATCAAAAACAGGATAATTACATCGACGAAAACTGCCAAAATATACAATATTCTTTTTACCATTTAAATCTAAAGTTCCCAAAATCCAATATGGCATATAAAATCCAACTATGACACATAAAGTTGCAAACATGGATATTATAACCCAATAATATCCTATTATCGATAAACCGGTATTATTCATAATTTCTTTAAAATGTTTTTCGTTGTTTATTCTGAAAAAAAAATGGGTTTCAAAAAGTCAAAGAAAAAAACGCGGAAATAAGTAAATATGTTTTAAAAAATTTGGGGACAAAAACAAAAATTAATAATTAAATAATAAGAAAATTAATAATAACGTGAAAACTAAAACTTCGAAAAATCGTAAAAAGTTTCAAAAATAAAAAACAAACAAAGGACTCGATGAAAAAAAGTTTTTTGGGCCACAAAACTTTATTATGTCAATTTTTTAATAAAATGACAAACAATATTTTTTAAGTAAACCCAAACAAAATCTCTCTAATTTTTAAACGCCACCAATTTTCCAAAAAAACCCAACAATACAAAGGAAAAACTAGCTTTTCTAACAAAGAAAAAAAAATATTTCAGCTTATGACACATTATTATTTCTTCCTCAAAAAGTTGTCAAAAATCTTCAAAATGACAACACTTAGTGGGAAGAAGAAAAATGAGACAACAATTGCGATCACTTTTTTTACGACTGAGAAAAAAGCATTTTTTCATTCTCTAATTTTTGACGATTGTGCTTGCTTGCGGCGTCGATAAAAAAAATAAGGTAAAACTAACTATTTTTTTATTTTTTCACGGACTTCGTTGACGAGAAACGTAAAAGCCGCTTTTAAAGAGAAAAAGAATGAACGAAATTTAATATTCTAAATTTTAAGTTTTGGAAGGTTGAGAAAAAAAAGAATTAATGTGACAAAAACTAACTTTTTTGTTTTTTTGTTTGTGGTTGAAAAAAGTGAGCGTTTTTTAGTGTAACAAAAAAATTCTAAGTGATAGCAATTAAAATAAAATAAAAATTGTTGGGATGGCTAATTGAAAAATTAAATTAAAAAAATGGAAAAAGTTTAATTTTAGAATCGGGTTTTAAAAGCTTTGCGTTTGCAGAAAAATAAAAATAGTTATGACGAATGGCTTGAATTTTTTTCCCTTTACTCCAAAATTTTCTAATTTTTTGTTTCATAGCAAAAGAAGCAAGCGATGGTAAAGAATTTTTTTTATAAGAAATGGTGATTTCAAAAAGAGTTAATCTCAAATTAAAAGTTTTTTAAATTTATTTATGAAAAATAATATGTGTATTGTTTATAAACCCAAGCGAATTTCTTCTTTTAAACCAAAAAAATAAAAATATTACTCTTTTTTTGGGTTCTCCAAAACAAAAAATATTTTTTGTTAAAAAAACTTTGTAAGCCAAAGAAAGAAGAAAATGTGTTTAATAAATGTCATAAAATTAATTGCATCCAAGAAATAAAATATCAAAAAACCAAGGAAAGAAAATATGTATAAAGCAAAAATAGCAAATTTCATTTTCTTTGAGAATAGAGTGGCAGTATTAATAATAAAAATATAATAATATCAAGGAAATCAAATATTAATTTTTTGCTTTCTATAAAAACAAAGGCAAAAACTGAAAAAAGTAGGCAGCAAGAGAAGCAAAAAATAATAACTGTGGGTTACGGTAGCAGCATAAAACAAAATTTTTAATTATGGAAGAAAAACTTCTCAAATTTTTGCTGTGGGACTTCATGGAATTTATTATTATTTTTAGACCCATTTAGAACGATTTAAAATGTTTAAAAAAATTTTTGACACAATACAAAAAAATTGTAATTAAGTCTTTTAAATTTTTTTTCTAATGAATAACGAATTGGCAAATCCGTGTATAAATTACAAAATCGAAAAAGAAAAAGAAAAGGAAAAATGTAAGAAATACACTAATTAAAAGGAACAAAATAGAAGGAAAAATTATACATGAGATTAGTTAAAGATAATTAATTAATGAACTATTCAAAAGTATCAAAAGAAAAGGACAAAAAGAGTCGTCGTCAATAACAGCGCAAAAAAAGAAAAGAAAAACCATAAAAGACATCAAAAAAAAAATGCACCGACACCGCAAAATCGAAAATGCCACTCATCCAAAAATGAAACGAACTAACCATCCGAAAGAAGATAGATAATCAGTCAAATAACACGAGAGCGAAAAAAATAAAATCATGAAAAATTCTTTTTGATTAAATTTTTAAGACAAAATAAAATACAAAAAAGAAAAGAAGAGTATTTAGCAAAAAAACTTAGAAAAAGTCGCTACTTTTTATCATTTTTTTCTTCTAAATTTTTTATCAAAAATAAAATAAAAGAAAGTTGAGAAAAATAAATAATAAAAAGAAAAACCAGAATTTATTTTTACTTAGAAGTCCATGAAAAAATGTGTTTAAACAAAACACATTAAACTCAAATTAAATGGTTTTAAACTTGAAACTTTCTAATTTCTTTTTAGAAGCATAACGGAGTTTTTTTTTTTCTTCGAAAGAAAAAAACATAAAAAATCTTTATGGCTTTTGCGTCGAATACGAAAGAAGGAAGGAACGCAAAAAATGGGTATAAAAAAACACAACTTTTATCTTTTTTAAAGGATAAAATAGAAAAATCCGAAATTCAACAAAAAAACGTTTTTACACGTTTCCGAATTTTTATAAACTTTTAAACTTCTAAATCTTTATTTAACATCGTTTACGAACAAATAAAAAAAACCATTGAAAAGGCGACGACGACAAAATTATTTTTCAAACCATTTAAAAATTACGCATTTGCTTTTTCTTTCCTTTTCGCCGCCCGATTACCGTCAACAACAAAATTAAATGCTTGTTGTTGTCGTCGTAATTTTTGAAAGGAAAATGTGCAAAAGAAGCAAGCGATGGAGTTGAAAATGCTTTTGACCAAAGAAAAAAAAGGAATTTCGCGCGGACCGAGGTCTGTCGTTGGCAACATTAAAATTTTTGTGGCACCCATGAAAAAAAAATTGCCAAAAAAGAAGGAGGGTTAAAAGAAAAAAGAAAAAAGAAAATGGAGATATATTTGGATATAGTAATAATCAAATTATGTCCCCCTAAGGGCGTATTTTCCGAAGAAAAAAAGTCAACTCAACTTTATTTCTCTTCTTACAAAACATAGAAAAAAGTTGTTAGAGGTTAGGATTTCATTTATGACAAATAAAAGATAAAAATAAAATAAAATTGACAGCTTTTTTATAAAAATAAAAACAAAAAAGATGATGCGAAAGAGAAAAAAAATTGTGTCGGTTTCAATTAAGGTTTAAGAGAAGAAAAAAAAATTGAGTAAGAAGAAAGTCGGACTTAATGAAAATTGAGTAAGATTAAAAGCGGCTTGGCTTTTCTCTAAAATTTGTAGAAAATGTGTTTTACAGAAAAATTTTTGCTTTTGCCAAAAAATAAGTATTTCGAAGTTCCAAAAAACATAAAAATGAAAATAACTGTAACTTTTATTAAGCATAAAAAAATCATAAATAAAAAGGCTGAAACATGAAACATAATCAATAAAATCAAAAAATAAAAAGAGTGGCGATTTTTTTACAATCCATACTTTCCAGCTGCATGCAGCTGTTAACAATATTATAAAAATAGCAACCCTTAAAAAACAAGCATTTATTTTTTTTGTACTTTATAAAATAATTCTTTTTTGTTGTTGGAAAAATTCTTATAAAAGTACAGAATTCTGTGTTGGTGAGATTTGAGCTACGTTACTTTTTTTATCTTTAAAGTTTTTTCAGCAAAAATTTAAGTTAGTTTTTAAATAAAAATTACAATTTTATACATCGCAGCTTACTAATCGACACATTAATTTAAAAAAACCAACTTTTAAATAATAAAATAAAAACTACTAAGGCTGAATATTAATGAATAACAACAATTAAACAAAAATGCCGACATTTTTGTTATTTTTTTTTTTTGCACAGAAAGGTCAAGAAAAAGAAGGGAGGAAGGAAAATTTATGTACACTCAATTAACATTTTCTTTTATTTTTTAAAACAGCGTTTGACTGAATTAACATTTCCCAAGAAAAAAGAAAAACATTAAACCTTTAAAGTTTTTTATTTTCAAAAGAAATAATTTAAATATATGAATCAATAGTGGTAATTAAAGAAAAAAATGGAAAAAATTAAATTCGATGGATGCCAAAAATAGTTTATGGAAGAAAATGGGAAAAACAATAAAGCTTCCAAGAAAAATAATAGCAGCCAAAGAAAAATGAAAAAAAAGAGAAAAAAGAATGGAAAATATTGTTTCCATCCTTTTTCTTTCGGCTTTTTTTTTAACACAAAAAAAATATTTAAAATTTGTGTCCAGCAAACAAAAAAGAAGAAACAATATGCTGCTTTTCGCATTTATTCTTTTCTTTTCTATTCTCTTTTTTTTTGTTGCTGAAATCTTTTTGCGCATTTTGGAATGTTTCAAGTCTCTCTTTTCTATCAATTTTAATTTTTTTTGTTGGTGGAAGAATGGCGACAAGAAAAAAATATGGCATAACTTAACATAGCCATGACCAGGCGACTTGGTGGTCAAAACGGTGTCTTTGGAAACTTTGAATGGACTTCTGTTAAACAAAGGCAAAAAAATTCAACAAAAAAAGTACAGAAAAATGAATATAAATAAATTCATTTAAAAAGCTTTGGTTTAAACAAAAGCGAATAGTAAAATTATAATTTATGGAGCAAGTTTTAAGTAATAATAAACTTTAATAAAAAAAAAACTAACAAATAAATGAAAGCAGCAACTAATGCTGGAATAAAAATGGATTAAAATAAAACTCTTCTATCCAATTGGGCTTTGATAACTAACTAACTAACAACCTAAAACTAACTAAAAAAAACTAATCCCAGCGGTCTAACCAAAAAAAGAAATAGGGAAACAAAAAAAAACAATATTACATACATATAAATGTGTCACATACATACTTTAAGAAATAGATATTTGTCAAAGATTAATTTTTTTTTTGCAGAGAATTCACCCAAAAAGATTCACAGAAAATTTAAGCACAATTTTAAAATATAAATAATGCCAGAACAAAGTTTTTCTAATTTTTAGTTTTTGTGCCAAAGGTTGCACTTTTTTTGTTAGACAAAAACTTGTTAGGAATCACCGATAAATTTTTTTAAAAAGCCAAATCAAGAAAGCTTCATTTTTTTTATTAACCTTCTCAAAAAAATAACAATGCCAAAAATTAATTTAAGCTTGACCAAAGCTCTGAAATAAATTCAGTCACACTGACCACACAATTTTTTCTTACAAATTTGGCAGCAGCACTGAGCTGCTTCAAATTTCACTACTTTCTTTTTTTTTGGTTTTGGTCTTTCTCTCTCTCATTTTCTAATTCTCGCCTTTTTGAACAACGACGAATGGCATGAAAAAAAAAATTCATTCAAGCGAAAGTTGGATTCTTTTTTTTATTTTTGCGCGAAAAAAAAGTAACAGCTATTAAAAATCCAATCCTCCTCTTATTTTTTTTGGTATAGTCAGTCTAACTACATAAAACTAATTGGTGGATTTCATTGGATTTTGTTTTGTGTTAGTGAAACGAAGTGTCGTCGTCGTTGGTCGAGATAGTGAAAATAGGAAAAATTTATTTGAAATGTGAGAAATTTGAATGAATGAATGAAGAGTAGCGGCGGCGGAAGTTCGAAAGAGGAGAAAAAAGCTTTCTTTCTTTTTTTGCATGATTTATTTTTCAACCATGAAAAAAAAAATTGGTTTATGGAGAAAAAAATAAAAGTGAAAAGGAAGAAAAATATTTATATTTATAGCCTTTCGATGATGGCACAGGTTGGAAAACACACATTTTTTTCTTTATTTCTTTGCAGGTGTTTCAAAAATCATTTGAAAAAATATTTTAAATTTTCTTTTGTGTTTGAACAAATCGAATTTAATAAGACTTGAGTAATGTGGAGAATAAGGGATTTATAAATTTTTTTTATCAACTTCGAAAGCTATTTTTAATGTTTGAATTAATTTAAATAATTTTTGTGTGTCATGAAATGCATATTTGTTTCTCTTCAAAAGCTTGTCAAAAATCGAGTCATTTTCACCCTGGTTAAAAAAATGTTTAAAAGATTAGCTTTTCTTTTTTATTTTAAAGTTCAAAAATTTTATATGAATGTTGTTAGCCTATAAATAAAAAGTCTGATTCATATAAAAAAAAACCCACCAACGCGCTCAGAATTTGATGGAGAAAAGTGATAAAGTCAAAATATTTAAAACTCGTTCGTTCGATTTTTTTCTCATTAATATATCTGTGGAATTTTAACCAATAATACTATTTAACAATTTTTTTTATAATCAAAGACTACAAATTTTTGTAACAAAAAATAAACTTTTAAATCAAAGTTTCACTATTTCTTAAAGATGTCCGTGCTTTAAAATTTACATAAAATATAAGTATTGAAAGTAATTTTTATTCAAATTTAATAACCTCTGTTTTTTACCTTTATGAATCACAATTTTTTTTTCTCTGTCTTTAAATTATTACGCTTACCTTTTTTTGCACAAAAAAAATCTCGGTAGCGATTGCGAAGAAAAAAAATCATCTCAAGCAAGTCAAAGAAAAAAAAATAGAAGAAAGAAAGCAATGAACAGAACAAAAAAAAATAGCAGAGAATTTGAAAGAGACGAAAACCGACAACGACAAACGAGAAATAAAAAAAGAAGAGCACCATTGAAAGGGGAAAAAGTGTCAAGGGCCGGTCTATAAAGGCGACGGGCGTGCATAGTCATATCTTTTTTTTGTATGCAGCACTCTTTGGGACGTTTCCCCCTTCTTTTTCATCTTTCCATATTTTTTTTTCTTCATCGATTGGGACGGGAAGAAAAAAACGGACAAACAACACAGCCCTTTAAAAAAAAAAGAAATGAAAAAATAATGGGTGCGTCCCGCACTGGTCTTGTCTTTTTTTCTTGGTTGGTTCACAACCACCACTGCTACTAAAAAAAAGAGAGAAAGACAAGAACTGAAAATACATTCACATTTTTTTTACTTCTTCTTATTTCTCTCCCCCAAATATTTTTTTTTGTGGTTCACCATTTTCGTTTGTCCCGAAAGTTTATTTTATTTTGAAATATTTTATTTTTACCAAATTAAAGGATTTTCTAAAAATTATTATTGTGGAATTGAGTTTCATCAGAAAATTTTAAAATGTTAGAATAGTTACTCAGCTGTCGCAATTTTTTAGTAAATTCAAAGATTTTTTTTTTGCGCGATTTATTAAACTTCCATCCATGAACATAGGTTCTTATTATTTCAGTCTCAAAGCGAATGATTTAGAAATTTATAATTTATTAATTACTGGTTTTGATGACTCATTTTTTATCTTTTTTTTTCAACGAACTTTAAAATTTTTTTTTTGAGATATTCAAAATTAAAAAGAGCCTTTCTTAAAAATGTTTGCCTAAGTCTCGCAATGATTGTTTTAAATTTTTTCCCTCCAAAATATTTATTATTATTTTGCATTAAGATTTTCGTGGTTATTTTTTCCATTCATTATTTGACTTCCAATTCCGTTTATTTTTTAGAAACTTTCTAACTTTTTTCTCAAAGAATCATGGACGATGAAGAGTCCCGTTTAATTTTTGAGAGAGAATTAATTTCAATTTGGAAGCGGAAAACTCAAAATTGTGTTTTACTTAATCGCGCCGAATATAATTCAAAGCTTCAACGTTTGATAGAACTTGAAAATCCTCAAGTTCCTAAAACTGCTCAAGATTTTCGCTTGCTTAAATGTTATAATTATATTGTTCAAGATAATGGCGGCCATCAAACTAGGAGATTATGCAAGCGAGGAACTAACTTTTTATTTGTTCCCATTGAAGAAATGTTTGAAATTCTTAAAAGGTTTGTAACAGTTTTAAAAAAAACACGGTTTTTGCAAATTTTTATTGATCGAAACAAAAAAAATCAATATTTCTGCAAAATTGTAAAGGCCGGAAGGATGATCGTTTAAATTCACTCGTTTTTTTAAAGCTTCGTGCAAAAAGAAAAAGGACAAACTAATTTTTAAATCCAAAAAATAAAATATTATCAATCAATTTTCATAAAAACTTAAAAAAAAATCGATTAAGAAATTTTCCAAATTTGTGATTTTGAAGTATTAGTTTTTTGTTTCACTCTGAAACTTTTTTTATAAACTTTTAGTTAATTTTTCTGCCACTATTTTGTTAAAGCTTTTTCTTAAAAATGCCCAAGTTTTTATAATTTTTAAAAGAATTTTAAATAAATTATTAAATTATATTAAAATTGTTTTTTCTTATCACAAAAGTTAAATGCATTTTTTTTCAGTGCCCACATTCAACTTCGCCATGCTGGAAGGAATTCATTGCAATTATTTTTTTCGAAATAAATATTGTAATATCACAAAAGATTGTATCATGACCTTTTGGCTTTATGTAAAGCATGTCCAAGAAAAAAGAAGATTCGTGAAGTTCGACCTAAAACAGATCCATCGTCGACGGCGGCACTGTTATCTGGGGGTAACAGCGTCGGCAACGGGAATTAGAAATGATGGATGATGAAGATGAAATCGATGTGGATGGAACTTTACATGGAACTGGAGGGGCTTCATCCTCATCCACTTCAACTTTGGGACATCATTTTAATTCGATAAATCGGAGGATTATTAAATAATGGAAATAATAGTAATAATTGGATGAAACAAAGAAAAAAAATGAATATAAATATAATAAACATTCTGTGGAACTTCATCGGCTGCTGCTGCTAATGGAGGTGGAGGACAAAACAACAATAATGATACTTTCACTCGAGGCCCAAGTAGATATAATAGATATGAGAAAACAACCAGGATGGAAATTTACATATATTTTTAAATTTATCAATCTTCATTCCATGGAAATTCGTTTAAAACCTATGCAATATGGAACGCCCATGGAAGCAGCAAATTTGTTAATAGATATTTATTGCGAACAAGGTGCCCCAGTTATTTTGCAATCAGTTAATGGAAGAGAATTCGCTAAAGATGTGTAATGGAAATTTCTAAATTATGGCCTTCTTGTCGACAATTGCATGGAGCTATAAGAGTTTTAAATAATAATGATTTTGGTGATAATGGAATTATTATGGAACAATTAGGGTAATGCAAAAAAGATTTAATACTATGTTTGGGCACATTTGCTTAGATTTTTACAATGGGAAATTAATTCAAGTTATAATAATGGTGAGTGGAAAATTTTTTTGAATATATTTACAAAAAATGAAAAGCATTTCAAAACGAATAAAAACTTGCGTTAAGGGAGCCAAAGATAAATTCTGAAAATAAAATTTGCATATTGACTGCTTTATTAAACTTACAAATATTAATTTTCCAGATCTTGGCTGTTCCGTTATTGAACATACCCTTAAAAAGGCAGCCAACCCTTGGTTTGCCATCTTCCAAACTTCTTGAAGCTGTATATGATAAAGCTCAATCAGAAGAACAAATGATGGATTATATAGCTGATGCAGAATTATTACGATTAACGGCATTTTGTTCAAATGCTTGTCAACAAGCTCAGCAACAACAACAAATAATGCAAGCTCCACCAAGACCTTCGATGCCACGAATCCATCGTCCACCCATAAGTGCCACAGCTTCAGTTACTGTAAATCCAGGGCATTTTATTGATGAAAGTCAATTAATGGGTCATCCACAACAACAACAAAATGAAACTAAACCTCAAACCCAACAACAACAAAATGGAGGAGGAATTGGAGGAGTGATGTCCTCACAAAATGAATATCACACAATGCAAAATTCTTCTGGTACAATTACTGTGAGTTCAAGTACATCGGCTGCTGCTGCTATGCAACAACAACAGCAACAACAAAGGAATGGAGTTTCTCCGCCATTATATTTGGATTATCGATCACTTCATATGAGTGTGGAACAAGAGCGTCAACAACAACAACAACAGCAACAACATTCAGCTCATCATTCAGTTCAACATTCACCTGCTCCACAACAACAACAACCTCAACAACTTACACCTCAGCCATCCCAATCCAACAACAACAGCAAGCGACTTCGGTATATCTCCACAACAACAACCGCCACAAATGGAGACACCCCAGCCACAACAACAACAACCTTTACACTCAGCCAACTTCAGTGTATCTTCCAAGTTCGATGACTTCAATGGAACCTCAACAACAACAACCCCCTCAAGTTTCTCAACAACCTCAACAACAGGTTCAAGCTCAGCAGACAAGATATGTAAATGTAACAACAACTTCACTTGATATGTTACAAGATATGTTAGATCAAGGTGGACATCAACAACAACAGCAACAACATAATGAAGTTATTGTCGTTGGTGGTGGTGGAGATCCATCTCAGCAGCAACAACAACAAAATTCCAATCATTTATCAATAATAATGGTCAAATAGTTGTTGATAATTTTCAATTATAAAAATAAATAAATACATAATTAAAATAGTGAACGAATTAATTTCTTTCTTTTCACTTTTTTTTGTTGTTAGTTTTAGAAATTTGTTATTTTCTTTAAATATTAAAATTTGCTTCGAAAAAAAATTATTATTAATCTTTTAAGCCTTTGGGATTTTAGATTCGGGTCTATTTTTTCTAAATAAATTAAATTATTCGAAATAATTTTTACTTTATTTTTTTATCAATTTTAATAAATTATTGTTAAATGTAAACCATTTTTCTTTTTTATGTCCTGACCAAAATATATTAATCATAAAAGAGCAAAATTTCTGTAATTATTATTTTATTTCATGTTTTTTTTCCTTTAACAAATTCAGCCATGATTTTGAATATTTTATTTTAAAACCACTGAATATGAAAATCATTTTACAAACTTTATTTATTTTATTTCGTCGGTTGGCTTCCAACCATATTTTTCTGCTATATATTTATCATGCTCACTTTAATATTTAATGACGGCGCATTTGTTTTCTGCCATTAAAATATTTTAAAAAAATTTGGAAAAAAAGAAATCGAAACATTTTTTTTATCTTTAAAATTATTTATTTCAGCTTATCGAGGAGGTTTAAAACTCTTAAAAACAAATTCAAAAAATAAAAGAAAGTTGAATAAAAAATTCAAAAAAAATATTGTTTAAACTTTAAAGAATTAAAAAAAAGTGTTTCAAATAAAAAGGAAAAATGTTTTGTTGAGTGAAAGTAATTCAAGAGCTATCAAAAATCTTTATTTGTAAAGCAACCTAGGAAACAGCTAGTTTTTAGTCATGGAGATTTTTTTTGCAGTGAGAAATTTAAAAAAAAATGAAGAAGTCTTCGCATTTTTAGTTTTGTTTTTTTTCGAAAAAAATTTAGACAAAGAATTCAAATCTTTTATTTTTTCTAAACATTGCTAAAACATTTCTGAAGTTTTTTACTACAAGGATTAAAAATAATAATATAAAATATTTACATACAAAGAATTTTTATTGAAATATTTTCTTTTCTTTTGGCAAAAAATAAAAAAATCAGGAAGGATAAATAAAAAGTATGACAAATAAAAGAGGTGAAAAGAATAAATCATGAAGAGAGAAGAAGGAGGGTATTAAAAAGTGAGTAAATGTTCAAACAAAATAAAAATGTATATCTTCTTCTTGAAAAAAAAAGAGAAGTATACTTTGGTTACTTTTATTACCATCAAAAAAATATTTAAAATTTTTTGTAAAAAAGGGACATAGCTTTCTGGCTTTTCTTTAAGGATTGGTTTAAAGAAACTTTCTAAAAATTTTTTTGGCAAAAATTAATAAAAAAAATTACTTCATAAAATTAACTTTTCCGTTTTTTTATTATAGTAAACTTAATTGGGAATGGTTTTGGTGCCAGGACTTAAGTAAAATAATTTTCACATTAAAGCTTTTAATATTTATTTTAAGATAATTGGGAGTGCTGATAATCTTATTTACTCAATTCTGTTTTACATACGTGCAATTTTGAAACATTTTTTTTGATGATTTATGTTTGGCTTTGATTATTTTTTTCTTTTGAACATTTGCTTTTATTTTCATTTTTTTTGACACAATTTATACTTTAAACTTGTGACATCTAAACTTTTTTAAAGAATAAATTGAATACACTATAATCAATGACTTTTATCTTTTGCTTAAACTCCTTCATTAATTTTTTGTTAGCTTTCTTTCTTTTTTTTATTCCTCTGAGGCAGGAAGGCAAATAAATAGGTAAGCAAGGGACGACGACGACAAGAGCATCAGCAGCCTCAATTCATAGAAGCATTGAAATTTTTTAGATAAAATTATTAAAGTAAAGTAAAGTCACTTAGGTAAAATAAAAAAGTGAAAGTAAAAAAATTATAATAATTGTCGGTTAAAGAAGAAGCAACAAACAGATGGATGGAGGATGACAGCAAGCGTTGTTGCCAAGGTAGCTGCTAGCTAGCTTCTGCCCCATTCAAGAAGCAACAACAACGCCACTGAATGCTGCTGACATTCATTCAACTGTATCAAAGCTTTAATTCCTCTTTTTTTCTTTACTTGAGTTTTCTCTTCTTTTTTTACCTAAAATTTTTTTTCATTTTACTTTCTTTAATCCGAGGAAATGGGAGTGTAAAGAAGCGTAAAAAAAATTTAATTTTGAAATTGTTTTGTCGAGACAATAATTTATAGTAATGGCAGCTGGGGACCAGACTATTGATTATTACTCTTTTTCATTATTGTCTGTTGTATTTCCCTGTATTTCGATAATTTTTTTAGGGGAAAATAAACAATTTAAAGTTTATTTTTATTATTATTTTTTCGTCTAGGATCGTTGAGATAGTACCTCCCAAAAACAATAATTTGCCATTATGATTACTGTCTTCCTTTTTCAGAACCTTGTCTTTTATTATTTTTGCTTTGAAATGTTTGTGAAAAACAATTCTATAAAAATCGGGCATTTGTTATTTTTTTCATGGTCGGACTTAAGAAGATAGTAATATCCTAACCTAATAATTCCGTAAATATTGATTATTATTATTTCTTTCTCATTTCTCGAAGGCTCTTAAATTTCCTGTGATTACAGTAAATATTTATATTTTTTCATAAAAAACTAAAGCTTATTTTTTATTTTAATGATGTCTTTAGGGAGTTTAAAGTCAGTAGTTATTTTACACCTACGTTAAAAAAACTTTACTTTAAAATAAAAAGATAAAAGCTTTTTTTTGTTGATGCAATTATGAAAGCATAGCTTTTACATTTTCTGCTATGAAAAAAATATGAAATAGAATTTGAGGTTTTTTATTTTCTTCATCATTTTTTTTATTTTTTTTTACGAAAATGAAAAATATATGTGTATGTATTCCCAAACGTAACAAAAAAAGCTATGGTAATACTTGAACGTAATCTTTTGACATTTTTTTCTTGATAATACAGTTTTGAAAAAACTTCAAATAACAAACCAGCTTTAAAAAAATGAATTCTGAACTTTAAATTTGCTGGAATTTAAATAAAAGATTTTTATTTTCAAAAACTTTTTATTTCTTTAAAATATTGGTAAACTTTTTATTTGCATTTAATTTCGAGACCTATTTTTTATTCACAAAAATGCAAATTTTTGAAACTTAACAATTTGTTTTTTTCTTAAATTTTTATAATATTTTTTTGTTTGCTTGTTCATTTTCGCGTTCTGAAAGAATTCAAAATTCGTCGCAATAATTAAAAGTTTAATTAAATATTTTACTAATTATTTTACTTTAATTTCCTTTTTTTAACTACGCTTTTTAAAAGCTTGTTTAAAAACATTTTTTTACAAAAAAGATAAATCTAAATACTGAGAAATAATTATATGTATGTCTGTTGCCATTGAGAATTACCATACCATAACCAGCGCGTTTCCAACATTTTAATGTTATTTTTTCTGTTTGATTTTTTTGTTGTTTTTGCTTTTATGTTTTTTGGAAAATAATTATTTATCTAAAAAACCGTTTTATTTTTTTCATAAATTGCTTCTAATAAAAACTTTTAAAAATGACGTGAATCTTATTTTTCTAGTTTTTTGTTTGTTTAAAAGTTTTATAAAATTTCAGAGCATATTTTTAAATTTACTCTTCGGCGATTTTTTTAAATTTAATTCCCTTGTGAAATTATTACTTTTTTATTTAATATTTTTTTCTACATAGTTCTTCGCTGTTTGCACACAGCGATAAATACCATAACCAAAAATACCGCTGTTAAATAATTTTTTTATCTCAACGTCGTTGGTTTTTACCAGTCAAAATTGTACCATTACCATCGCCTGCTTTTAATGCAGCCACAGCAGTCGATAATGAAAATAAACATGTAAAAGTAAAAGTCAAAAATGGATATTCTTTAAAATTTGTTGGGCGTCGAATAAAATTTGGGCGACGAAATGCCATACTTTTATTTTTATTTATTTTCGCCTTAAATGTTATTTCTGTGAGTTCAAAGACGGTGAATGTTGGATTGATTTTGGATAATCAATTTATGGGCGATGGAACAGCATTCTTTCAAAAAGTTGCCGCGAATTCTTCAAATCAAATGTATCAATTAAAGTAAGAGTTTTATTTTATTTAGTATGAAAGTTTCAAAACGAAAAATTTTTGGAATATAAAATATTCTGAGCAACGCTAAATTTTTTATTCAAAAAAACTTTTCCTGAAAATTTAAGTAGAAAAAAAATTAATGTTATTTTTTTAATAAAAAATATTTTTTTTTTCCAGCCCATTATTAGATACGAGTAAAGGATGTGGAAGCGGGACAAATCGATATGATGGTGCAGCTTTGGCCATGCAATATATTATTTAAATAATATTACTGCACTTTTTGGTCCTGTTTGTCAAGATGGTAAATTTATTTTTACTTTTTACTCTCTTTTTTTGTATAATTTTGAAATATGTATAAAACTCTTAGTAGCTTTCCCAGCGAAACTCTAAGTTTTAGGCAAGACTTTCAATTTCGCTCCTTTTTGGATTTTAATAACATTTTTTTGACATTCAACAACCTCTTTTTTAAATAAATAAAATATATTTTTTTAGACCTCGAAATAACCTACTGGCCTCACAGTGGCATGGAACATAGTACAATTAATTTTTGGCGTGATTCTCTTTTTGATTTACAACTTAATTCCGTAATTCAAATGTCGACTTCAGCTGCATCGAATATAGCCACAAATTTAATATCAGTATTAAATTATTAAATTGGGCTAAAATTGGAATTATTCAATGTTCAGATTGTTATGATACTTCTGCTTCCATTCCTTCAGCTTTTAGAACCATTAAACGAGTGCTTGAAGATCGAGCATCGAAGTTTTAGTTACGATTGAATGTTCTAAAGCAAATATAACAAACACGGATGAATTTGGAAATATTTTAAAACAATTAGAAACTCGTGCAAGAATTTTACTTCCATTTTTTGGAAATACTCTTTCGGCATACACGGATTTTTTGAGAGCTTTCAAAAAAGCTGGATTAAATAAAAATGATTATAGTATCATTATTACTTTGGCTCAATATTAATCACTGAAGAACCCGATA
>JAJQJQ010000352.1:0-27525 GCA_028622995.1 Panagrolaimus kolymaensis | reverse complement strand
CTAAAAGTTGAGATTTCTAGGAAATTCACAAGGAACGACAACATTTACATTGAGTGAAGAAGGGCATGAAAATGAAGGAAATCATGAAGGTAGAAATTCTTCACCTCCTGTTTGTGAACAACCCTTTCGACGTCGACGAGAATCTCGGCTACCCGCTAAACCATTATTTAAAGCAGATACAATTCAATCGGCAAGTTTTTAATATAAAAAGATGCCTCAGAATAAGGTCAAAGTATATGATTTACGTGACCTTTAAAAAAATCAATCATCAAAACGATGTGTTTCACAAAGCAATGCCGCGATCTTTGGAAAAATAAATGAAACAAGCAAGCAAAAATGCAAATTAAAAAACTAACAATAAAACGAAAAATGCTTTCATCCCAAAGTCGCAACTGCCATTTTTCCTCCAATGTTTTATCCTTCCAATCTTTATGCCATTTCGATTGATCTTTTTTAAAGTTCAATCTTAAAGCTTTTTTCGATTCACAGATGTCAATGAAAAATTGATATTGCTTTTGTTTATAAAAAAATCAACAAAACATGCCTGTATTACCAGAGGTTTTCAGGGGAATAAAAGTAATGGCTTTGGAATCTGTAGGTGCATGACACTACTCACATTCTAAGTCAATTAATTTAATTACTTATCGCTAAATATTTTTAGAATATACTTAAAACCCTTCATTCTCTTGGTGCGGACGTAGATGATAACTTGAACGCTGAACAAATAGTGGATCATGGCCTCGATACGATTGCCCATTATTGGCGGCTTCGAGATAATAAATCGGAAATAGCTTTCCAAGGACTTCTTTCAATTCTTGAGTATTGTTTAAAGCATTCGTTTGGACAGCCATGAATTCTTCGAAAAATTTGTTAATGCTCTTGGATATAATACTGTACAATTTTGGAGAGTTGGCGTTCCATATATTTATGATTCGGATATGTCTCATGGAACTAAATATCGTGATAGTTTACTCTTTGCTTTGACTCTTTATGATGTTAATACTGGCAAAAATCGACTACGGTTTGTATTTTCATTACTAAAAGATTTATAAAATCAAAAATAAAATATTTAGGGAACTTTACGCTGCAGTGCCAGGCCTTCGAAAAAGTTTACTTGGAGTTCATGCAAAACGATTCAGTGAACAATTTCATCACCTTCAACGGAGAAAATCCTCACAATCCCTTCGAGCTTCCGAAGAACATCTTGCAACTGCGGTAGAATCCTCGGAAGATGAACAACATCATGAAAGGAAACCTCGATCAAATAAAGCCTCATTTTGTTCTGATTCTGATTCCCCTGGTGAAGATGCAAATGTCACTAGTCGATCCCTTGCAACCACCCATTTTCAACAACGAGTTATTAATGTTTCAAATGCTCCACCAGTTTCGCTTAAAAAAGAACGCTCCGGTGAATGGGAAATTAAACAAGGCTCAGGTGGTCTTGTCTCATGCGTGGATCCAATTATGTCAGCAAATGAAGAAAATATTTGGCTTGCCATTTAGGAATGAATATTCAGCAAGACAAACTTAAAACTAAAGAAATTCTTCAAGCTGAAGTTGGAACTGCTCCAACCACAAATACCCTTGGCTTACCTTTGATTCGTCAAAATATGGCTGAAGTCCTTTTTCATGTTATCGCCGACGATGATAAAGACGACGAAGCCGATGATGAAAAAAAGAAAAATATTCGGTAAGTAGGGTTTATCCAATAGGCTTTAAGCCAAAAACTTAAAATTTCCAAAAGTTTGATGTGGTTGTAAAACTTTTCTTTTAAATGTGTAAAAACGTGTGAGTTAAACAAGGTTGACTTATTTAAGACTTGCTTTTGATCTTTGTTTTTGAATTTAAAAAAAAAGTAAAAAAGTCATAAATTGACCAAAAATATCAGGTGGTTGTACTCTCACGAAAACTATTTTGGTCATCCATGAAAACTTTTTTTAATCAGTGAATTCAAAAGCACTCAAAAAAAACAATTAAAACACAATGTTTTTTAGTTCTTAAAAAATAATATAGTCTTAAATAATTTAACTTTATTACGGTAAAGTTGGCATAATTATAAGTACAAAACAAACAAAAAATGTCAACTTTACTTTTAAAAGGTAAGTGTAAACAAATCCTTTGTATCGTGTTAACCTGTAACTATTGTTGTGGCTTAACCTATGTGTTCCCTTAACGAAAGAATTACGAAAAGTCTGTCTAAAGAGATTTCAGTGAGGAAATGAGCCTTTTGGGCGTCTTAAACAATTACAACAAAGGCAATTACAAGCTCAATCCCGTCGTTGTTCAAGAACAAGATTACAACGTTTATTATGGTGGAATTTCCAATGGTTTGCTTTGGCCTGCCCTTCATAATCTCCAGAATATATTGTTTCTGACTATGATGATCCAAAAGTAAATTAAAGTTAATCTTTATTATACTTTTTAATTATTTGCCTTTTTTAGACTTTGATTGATCATGGTGTTCATATGTTCGAGTCAACTATCAATTTGCCCTTGATGCAGTAAGAAATTCACGTCCACAAGATTTTATTTGGATTCATGATTACCATTTAATGTAACTGGAATGATTATGCAATCACTTGATCAAAATTTGGAAATAGGTTTCTTCTTGCATATTCCATTTTTGCCACCAGATAATTTTTTCACAAAATATCGCATTTGTGCTTTTCCAATCCTTCGTGGTCTTCTTCGATTTACTAAAGTTGGATTCCAAACCCATCGAGATCGTGCAATGTTTATTGAATTAGTTGAAAAATATTTCCCATCAGCTAAAATTTCATATGATCGAAATTTGGATATTAATACTGTAACATTCCAAGGATGGTCATGCTCCCTTGGTGTTTTCCCCGTTTCAATTAAAAATGAAGACTTCTTAAAATTGCTAAAGCTCCTGAATGTATTAGCAAAAGTCAAGAAATTCGTAAACAAGTGAGTTAAATATTTAACCCAACATTCAAAATAATTTTAAACTTTAGTACCTCGGAGAAAATCCAGATCCAGAAATGAGACTATTCTTCTCCGTTGAAAGATTTGATTATACTAAAGGCATTCGAGAAAAACTTGTCGCATATCGACATTATTTCAAAAAATATCCCGATCGAGTTGGCAAAGATGTCCTTTTCCAAGTTGCTGTTACAAATCGACGTTCAGTTGATACATATCGTATATATCAGATGAATGCGCTGAGCTTGCAGAAAGCATTAATAAAGAATTTGAAACCGATGAACATCCAGGATGGAAGCCACTTTATTTCCAAACTTCTGGTTTACAACGCGCTGAACTCATCGCTCATTATCTTGCAATGGATATTGGAGTTGTAACACCTAAAAAAGATGGAATGAATCTTGTTGCAAAAGAAATGCTTGTATGCAACCCATCTGCGGGTTTAGTCCTTTCAGTTGGTGCTGGATCAGAAATTCAATTCACCATGGCTGGTTTACATCCAGATGATGGAGATCGCACTTATCATCGGTCTCCGATGTTTTATAATGTTGATGATTATGCGGATGCTTTCTATAGGGCAGCAACAGAACCTGTCGATTCCCGGGCGAGACATGGACATAAACTAAATGAATTTATTATGGCAAATGATATTGAACGTTGGAGTGCTGCTTTCTTAGATCCTGGATGGTCTCATTTAGTTATACATCAACAAGAAATTAAGACTTTGGATGATTTTTATACTATGATGATGAGAACCAGAGATGTGAGACGGCAAATAGTTGAGCGGTAAGTATTTATTTTTTAAATTAAAATGTTGCGGTTTTATGTAAAAATTCCAACTCATAGAACATCTTAAATTAACTGTATTTTTTAGGATACTAAAAGGCATTCCAATTCGACCACATTTTGTATTTCACTCAGCAATGCAAAGGAATCCCTTCTTCAAGCATGTGAAACCAAATTCCACCATCCTTCTTGTCAACACCTCGAATGATCCTGATGCAGCTTTTAAATGAAGCCCGATTTGATATTAGAACAGAGATAGATGAATTTGAAAAGGATTTGAAATTCTTAAAATATGCTACATCTGATGATGTTTATAATATTGAAACTTCATTGAATCACTTCAAGTTTATCATCCAGTTTCACGTGAAAAATATCGAGAGGAAGTTATTGCTTTGGGTGATCTCTTCACTGATGCCGATCATTTTAATTATTTCTTCACTGATCGTGATGGCACTCTTAAACTTTATAGTTGCAGTTATCCTGCTTCGGTTCAACCTGCATATTCGGGTGTTATTCAAGCTCAATTTGCTCGTCGCTGTGCACAAACCTGTGCCATTGTAACTACAGCCCCGATGATGCAAATAGGAGTTCTTGATGTTTCAACCATTCCTGAAGGCTATTATTATTATGGTGCTTCAGCAGGTCGCGAATGGTTTATTGATCCTTCATCCAAATTCAAAGATAATTCAATCCCTGAACAAGATTTGGAGCTTTTGGATCGAGTTTTTCTTGCCATCAGCCTCCTTCTCGAAGATCCCAAATTGAAACATTTTGCTTGGATTGGATCAGGTCTTCAAAAGCATTATGGTCATTTAACCATTGCTCGGCAAGATGCAAATCGATCAATTCCCGAATCACAAACTAAAATTCTGTAAGTTTCGTATTTCAAAAACATTATTTTATGTTTAAAATTTTTTTAGCGGTCATAAAGTCCATCAAATTGTTAAAGAAATTGATCAACCGGTCAAACTTTATCCATAATTGAAAGTGAAACCGATATAAAAATTTATCTTAAAGAACGTGGAAGTGGAGATATATTTGATAAAGGTCAAGGAATTGAATTACTTGTGGATCATATGAAATGTGATCTTAAATCCGGAACCATTCTTGTTTGTGGTGATAGTGAAAACAGATTTACCTATGCTCAAAGTTTGCCTCAAAGCTAACGCAACCGGAGTATTTACTGTTTGGGTAACAACCAATGAAGATCTTAAAAATACTGTAAGCCTTATAATATTAATAGACTTAATAAATAAAAATATATATTTTAGGTTCGAACTCTCTGTGAAGAATATAAAAACCGAAATTATGTTTTCGTTCATGCCTGAAGTTTTATTAGGTGGCATGGCTCAAGCTACCATTCGTGAAATTAGTATTGGTCGTCCACGAATTAATTTGGAATCTGAGTAAATTTAGATACATAGAATGCTTCTTTAATTTTACTCTCCTAGTCTTTTTTTGCAACCATTAGTGTTTTGTTTATTTGATTTTATTTTATTGATCCTATTTGTTCGTTCGTTGCCTTTTTTGATTTTTTTCATGGTGTTTTTTTTTTAAAGGTTTAACTTTCTCAAAAAATTAAGTTAATTCTTAGAGTAATTAATCCATTTTTGGATAATTTAAAGATGAAAAAAAAGAAAAGAAGAGACACTGGTCCCATAATCTACGATTTTTTATACTACTTTCTTTTTTTATTCATTAAAGCCATCTATTTTTTTCTCATCTATTTTGCATTTTTTGGTATGAGTTTTTCGTTTTGTTTATTTGTTTGTTTATACGGCTAATAATTATATTAACGCAGTTTTCAATAGCTCAACACTTTATAATTTGATTGTATTATATTTTGTATTTTTTTTTGTCAACGGCGTTAAATAAATATTAAACCCCATTTGCGCTGTTATCATCGCATTGGCACTTATGAAAATATTATACTGGACCATTTATTATTTTACAGACATGAAAACCATTTTACGAAATAAAGGCTAACTAAAAGAGTATCCTTCCTAAAAATATGCTATAGTTCATTATCAAAATCAGGTCTCTCTGGTGGCCAAAACCCAATAATTGGTGGAAGAGCTTTATTCCAAAGTGTTGAATCAGTTTGACGATAATTTTGTTTCACTGTTTTTTGTTTATCTATTTCCAAATAAGAATGAGTGGAATATTCCATAGCAGGCCAAAAATTTGCATCCAAACTAGGTTTACCATATTTGGCAAAATTTGTCCATGAATCCGCAAAAAGTCTGCAATATTTAAATCATCTTGAGTTACAAGACCTTTGGAAGCAGCTGAAGACCAATCATTTGGCATCATCCATAAAAATGGAATTTCGCAACTATGATAAACGGCTAAAAATGAATAGCATTAAAAACGTAATCCAGCGAAAAAAGGCTTACGAGTCCATCCAGGAACTTGATAAAATCTTCCAACTTGAGATTCATATGTGACTTCGTAAGCATAAACTTGTTTGTTTCCATTCAATAAATGCCAATCAATTTCCCGGGTAATGAATCCTGTGAAGCCTGTGGAAGTAAAAACCTAAGAAAAAAAATAAATGTTCTCATTTTTTTAAAACCATAACAGCTTACATCACTTTGTATTTGAAGCCAAGCTAAATGATCATCATCCGCTGTTCCCATAGGTCGAAAAACATTTTCTAAAATACCCATAACATCCACTTCTCGCGTCGTTAAATATGAAGCCATTGTTCCAAAGAAAAGTTCAAAAAAGCCTTTTGAATACATAGAAAGTGTTGTTGTGCCATGTTCAAGAAAAGATAAATCTTAAAGAAAAAAATTATATTGTTTTTAATTGATTGACTTGGATTACCCCCAATATGACCATTCATCTCGACAATTGCCATACATTACAGGAATTTTAGGTCTTTTGGAAGCTAAATTTCTGGGAACATCAGGCAAAAAATAATTATCTTGAACCATTTGCCAACCAAGGACAAGATTCTAAAAGTTAAAATATTCTTTCATATCACAGTTTGATAGACAAAAGTAACCGCAAAAATAAATAAAAATCTAATAAACATACACTATCAAGTGGCAACCATTGATTATAAGACATATTAGAAAGACATTGAGCAAGAGATGTATAATTTAAAGCATCCCAATCTTGTGTCGTAAAATTACATAATTGATTGGCCCAAATTACTGAAGTATTTGAAAACCTAGTGATCCATCAAAACAAGTCAAAACCGATCCTGATTCCATAATTGCTTGTTGAAAAAGATCTAAAAACAATAATTACACGTCATAGCCACATGTCACAAACTTTGTGAAAGAGGTGAAAAAAGATGGGCTGCCAACCGAAGCACTACCAGCAGATTGACCAAAAAGTGTAATTCTATTTGGATTTCCACCAAAATTGTTATTTCTTCTTTAATAAATTTTATTGCTTCCAATTGATCTAATGCTCCTCGATTTGGTGGAAAATCATCTGTAAAAGTTGTAAAAAAGCCCAACATTCCAAGCGATATTGAATTGTTACAACAACAACGCCACGAGAAATAAAATTTCTAATTACCGATGGGGTTGCATAACCTTGAATTGTACCAGTTGTTAATGAACCACCATGAATCCAAAGCATTACTGGATATTTTTCAGAGCTACTGGCCTTAAAAAAATTAAAGTAGGTAAATAATTTTTTTAAAACTGGTGATTTTTACTTTTGGTGTATAAACATTTAAATAAAGGCAATCTTCGCTGATATCATCTTTACCACTTTGTGGACAAGCTGGACGAAAATAAGTTGCATTATGAGGAGAAGATATAAAGCGATCAAGTTTTTGCGGCTTCTGAAAACTCAAACTTAAAAAAAGGCAAGTGTGTTTGTCATGAATAACCTTGAACCTTAAATCTCCAATAGGTGGTTGAGCAAAAGGTATGCCTAAAAAGACATCGCCTTGTCCATAATAAAATTTCCTTTTATCATTTCCATGATCCGCACGAAATCCGATAACATCTCCTCTTGAAGTTGTCACAGTAACTGATGGATCTGTTTTATTTCACAACACATTTTCCACCCACTCTTGCAAGCAATAGAAAACTCGATATAAAAATCAAAAATTCATTAAAAACTTTGATTTTTTTTCATTAGCAAAAAAACATTAAGACTCCAGAATTACGCTTTTTTTAGGTGGCAAAACACAAAATGGTAACAACGACATTAATTTTATTTTGATGATCGTTGAATAATAAAAAAACTCAATGTCCTTATTTGATGATGATGATAAATACTTTCTTAAAACACACATTACGCCTAAACTTTTTTTCATTCTTTTAAAATATTTTTATTATTTTCCTTTGATGTTGCCTCCTTCCTTCTTTTTCAATCAGAATTTTAATGTGAAATTTTTAATGTAGTTATAATTTGAGTCTGTTATTGTGTTGAACAACATAAAGAAGCATCACAGCAGCATCCGAGAATCATGAAGGAAGTAGAATGGCTCGAGCATGTTAAGTTAGTGAAGAGTGATAAAAAAAATCAACGAATTTTATTGCATTTTTTCGATTTCTTCAAAAAATCAAATAAAAAAGGTGTGAATTCCGACAACAAGAAAGTTGTTAAAAATTGGATGATAAGAATTGAAGGTAATAACAGGAGATCAAGATTCAAGTAAAAGGCATTATTTGAAAAATAAAAAAAGCTGCAAACAGCGTTGACCGACCATCTTCTTCATCAATAATGTCGACGGTTGGAATTGTTGCAGCTTGATTGTTTTGTGTTTGGTGGATTTTTGACGGAAGCTCAAGTTGTTGTTCAAACTAGTCGAGGTCCAATTTCTGGCCTTCATGTTAATTATGGATCAGATAAAACAAAACTTTTTTATGGTGAAGCTGATGTTTTTCTTGGAATACCATATGTTCAAGCTCCAACTGGAAATTTGAGATTTCTGTGAGTCAATTTTCTATGCCACTCATTTTTAAAACCCTTCATTTATAACCTATCGTAACTTCGCACATTGAAGAAAGAAGTTTTTTAGAAGCCCCAACCTCTCCCAACTTTCTCTCATCTCCATTCAATGCAACCCAATTTGGTTCAGCTTGTCCTCAACAATATAATTTGAGAGGTTTATCATGAGTGAAGATTGTCTTTATCTCAATATTTTTACGCCCCATGCGGCTTCAACTTACAAATATTCTGTAATGGTTTATATTCATGGTGGTGCATTCACTACTGGACATGCTGGCGACTTTCCAACCCCGGGTTTGTATCTTATCAGTAATAAATCCTTATTTCTTCTTTAGGTATTGGTTAGAAATCTTGTATCACGTGGTGTAGTTGTTGTGACAATTCAATATCGTCTTGGACTTTTGGGATTTTTTACAACCCATTCTGATGATTTTCCTCCAATTTGGGAATGTTGGATCAAATAGAAGCCCTTCGATGGATTCAAACTGAAATTGCTAATTTCGGAGGGGATCCATACAGAATCACACTTTTTGGTCAATCTGCTGGCTCTGCATCAGTTTCAGCCCATATCTTTTCACCCGTTTTCACAAAGTGAGTAGCATTAAGTATCGAGAAGATTATTGTCCAATTTGCATTATTCAGATATGTTCCAACAAGCAATTATGGAATCCGGCTCAATTTTGACTTCCTTTGAAGGATCAATGGATTACAAAACCTTTCCGAATCACGAGCATATACATTGTGCAATTTCACCCAACAGCAATGGAAGGATCGACAATTTACCTTTTAAAAGCGTGCTTACAAACAATGGATTATAATAATTTTTTGAATGCTGAAGTGGTTAGTATTCTTTTATTTTATGAATAGCTTCAACATTAGAGATATAAATTTTAAGTTTAATGTTCATGGATGGCAAATTGTACAAGATAGTTATTTCATGCCTGATGTTCCCAGAAACCTGTACAAAAAGCGACCAACATTCCAGTAATTTTATGGTAATTGCAAGGATGAATGGAGTTTAATTGGTATGTTTATAAAGCTTGAGATTAGTAGAATGAGCAACATGGATTTAATTTAAGATCTTCAACTTATCGCTAGTGGCGCAAATCCTCTTTCAACTTACACACGACAATATGTGGAATTTATTTTCCAAGTATATGCTTATTATTTGTCGACGCGAGAAGCAGACGTTCAAGCAATATTAGAGGCTGTATACACACCACCCGGCACTGCTGATGATGATAACATGGCTTGGCTCAAAATTATTAATGACATGTTTACAGGAACTTCATTTACAGCCTTTGTGGGGAGAGAAATTGAATGTTTGTTTTTAATGAAATTCACAAGTTTATACTTATGAATTTTTATTTCCAACTCAAGTTGGACGCCCAACAAATCTTCCTGGATGGACTCGTAAGTTTTTATTTTTGACGCTAAAAGATAAGATTAAAATTTCAGCAATTTTCCATTGCTCTGAACTTTATTTAATTTTCATGCCTGATTTTTATTGGCAGCCTCTTTACGATGCTGGTAATCTTTCATCCACTGAATTCACTGTCACTAATTTCTTAGGAGAAACATGGACCAATTTTGCAAAATATGGGTAAGGTTATAATTGCTAAATATCAGGTTGAACTAAAAATAAAATTACAGTCAACCAACGCTTGATAATTCCTGGGCGCCAACAAAGTCTTTAAATGCTCAAGAGTATCTACAAATAGACGTTAATACTCAAATGGCAGCCGGTTTCCGAAGCACTGATCAACTTCTTTGGAATAAAGCTTTGCCTGCAATCATAGGTAAATGGCCTCCAGAGATGCCTGATTATAACAATGGTACAGTTGTTGAAGCTGTAGTTTGATCTCCTTTCTTTAAAATTTATTTAACATTTAATGTATTTTAAAATAAAATAAAAAATCAACAAGAAAAAACAACAAAAAAGAAAAGAAATATTAAAGGCAAAGAATTTTTCTAAATTTACGGATTCCCTTCATCTTCTGAATTCTCTTCATCAAATTCGAGAGAATTTCCATGTATAATTTCCATTGCTTGAGGTTCACAAAGTTTTGCAGCAAGTTCTTGATAGTCTTCAAAAAGAAATGAATATTTTGTTACAAAATGATTTCGAATGATGTCGAGCTCTTCCGCTGATTTGACGATACTGTCGAGTTTACAAGCATGTGGTGGAGGTTCGTGAGCTTCTTCATTTGACGATGTATCAGATTTATAAGTTTTAACAATATCGTTACAAACACGATTACGAGCATCATAATCTGAAAACATGCATTCAAAACAAACGAATAAAAAAAGCTACAGTAGACATACTTGTTTTTCTGTGAAATTTTTTAATAGATCATCTTTCAATTTTTCCATTAAATTTTCAGTGATTTTTTCAATTGAATCAGCTCCTCTCTCAAAATTACTGTATTCTTGCTTCAGCATAAAAAACGAACGAACTTTTGCACCGAATCGAAAATTACATTTTTGCTGAAAAAAATAGAGCCATAAAAATTTATTACCTTCATTAATTAACACTTTTTTAAAGACTTACCGGTAGTAAACTTGTATCAATTTTATCAAACATTTCCCAATGTCTTCCACATTCAGCGAGAGTACATAAATAAATAATGGCAGATATATGCTTTAATGGTGGAATCAAATATCCGATTCCATGCTCCACGATTGTTACGATAGTTGACCATAAATTTAATTGATCACCAAACGTTCCAACATCATTTTTGAAAGCAGCAAATAAAGGTCCCAAATGTTTCACAAATTTTCCTTTCAAAGCACAATGAACCATAGCATCTAAAAGTTCTCTTCGATGACTATCTTTATGTTCGTAAGATTTGTAAATTTTCTTATAGATTTTAAAAGCATCGTTTATTGACATTTCCAAGAATAAAACATTGCTTGTTTATGAAGAATTTCAAGTTCATCACATATTTGCATCGTCTGTGAGTCAGGATTGAGATACCAATTACCCATAAGAAATAATTGTCCAGGTTTAGTATCATTAAAAGGTGGAGGCTTGAAGGATCATCTTCATTTTTAGACTTCTCGGATGATGTTGGTTCGTCAGCAATATCAAATTGACCAAATACAGCGCATATTGAATCTTCGTTTTCTTCTGACATCTAAATTAAGCAAAGAAAATGTAAACAAAAATAAAGAATTATTTAGAACAGGCCAGAACCTGGTTATTAATCTTCTTTTAACATAAAGCAAAATAAATTTATTTTTTCGTTAAAACAAAAACAACATATGAATCTATCCAACTAACATAAACAAATAATTAACTATCATTTCTTTTCGGCAGGTTTATTATCTTTGTTAACTTCTTCGATAAATTGCTTTCGATTTTGGTCATACATTGACGAAATTCCTTCACCTAAAAAGAAAGAAATTAAGGCGTTGATAGATCGAATAAAAAAATCATACCTCTTCTTGGCATTGCCGCCAATCATTTTTATCACTCATGCATTCCACAGTTTTAATATGTTGATCCCAACAGCCAGAATCGCGAATAAGGCTTTCAACACGATCTTCTTCTCCTTTATTTTTAGCCCATTCAGAACCATGAACTTTTGGATGAGGTGCATCTGGAGGACTTGTCGATTCAACAGGAGGAGATTTAAGATTCTTTTCTTCTGAAGGTTTAGTCATTTTTTGATACTGTAGCTGAAAAGAAGCCATAAATAAATAAAAAGATTTTAAAAGATGGAAAAAATAATAACAAAATGGAATTCTAACCAACCACAAAAATAACAGTTGTTGTAAAATAACTTTTTTTATAAACACAAACAATAATATTTACAAACATACAATATTTAAAAAATTAAAATTTTTCGTTTTCATGTGCCCATACAAATACTCGATCCCTTGCAGATGAAAGTAAAATTTGTTTCTTTGGATGGATTGAAATCGAATGTATAAATTTAGCAGGAGAATGATCGAGTGTTGCTATGACATTCATTGCAACAAAATCAAATATGTAAACACAGCTATCTTCACTACCAGTTACCACTTCATCTTTAGAAGGCAAAATGCCACATTCAAGTTGAAATTCTTGATTTGCATGTCCTTTGTATTCTGCCAACTGTTGACCATTTGTTTTATCTAGCACTTTGATAGGTTGATTCATCGAAGCCATTAGAATGCATTCATTGTCTTCAGTTATGTGCACATCCGTCACAGATTCTCCAGCATCAACAACTGATAGTCGTCCTTGTCTGACATCATAAAGTCTCATTCTGTGATCAGCTGAGCCGGTGCAAATTTGACTTCCATTAACATCGATGCAAAGTACAGCATCGTTTGCTTCGTCAAGAATTTGAACAACTTCTTTTCGATCACGTAAATCCCATATATACCATGCCTAAAACCCAACTTTTAGAAAAATAAAATATACCAAAAAATTTACCCTCTTGTCCAGCAGAAAAAGCAAGAGAAGATTCATCATCAAATGCAACAGAATTTATCCATGAACCATGACCACGAAACCGTTTAAGTAATTTTCCAGATTCGACATCAAAAATTGTTGCAATTTTATCTGTGCCCCCAGCGATAATCATGCTGTTGTCACCTGAAGAAGCCACAGACCTTATTTCGCCACCACAACCGCTATAAGAATGAAGGAGAGTAGCTTTGAATGGATTCCATAAAGCTACAGTTTTGTCAACTCCACCAGTTAAACAATAATTCCCGTCATCTAAAAATGTTCATTTTAAAAAGAGAGTCGCTTTAAATGTTAGCTTACTATTGAATCTAACAGTTCTGAGAGCACCTTGTTGACACACAAATGAATGAGAAAGCTTTGTCGGAATGTTTCGTGATGATCCAGTGGGAAGCATCTAACAGAAACAACTTTAGAAAAGAATAAAAAAAAATTATAGCAATATTGTAAAAGTAAACATAACTTTTTAAAATTTTTATAGAAACAAAAATACAAACGAATTTAAAATATTTATCTTTTTTATTTTAGACAATATAACCATTTTGACTCTTTAAAAACGCTAAACTTTCTAACAAGAAATTAATAATCATTACAACAAATAGGTTATCATTCAGCAGCAGCTTCAATAGAAGAATCATAAATAATTTGAGCTTCGCGATTTGCCCTCATTAAAATACATTCTGATGTTACAAGTTGAAGTTCCTGAGGTTGTCGAGCAAGCATAGCAGCACGTTGAAAACATTCTTCAGCTTTGTCAAAATCTTTCCTAAAAATTAAACAATAGAATTAACTTGAAAATTAAAAACTCACTTGCTGGCGCAAATTTTAGCATAAGTTGCTTGTGCTTCAAAATTATTAGGATCATGTTTACAAAGATCTATGAAGGTTTGAGTCATAGCTTCAACACCAGAAGAATCACGTCTCATTTTGGCTTGTGTGATTGTCTTCATCATTATAAATTCTGATAATGATGGATAAGCTTCAAGACCTTTATCCAAAATTTCAATTGCTAATGGTAAATTGCCAGAACTTGAATGGATCTAAAAAACTTCTATTTAGTAAATAGTTGAAGATCAAACAAACTTACATTGCTGAGAACAGTATAAGTAAAAATCGGAGCACGAGTGTTATTGTGTAAGAGAGTTTCCATTGCAACGATATGATTGTGAATGTTGCTCATATGTTGATCTTCACAAGCTTGAGTAAAATCGAAATGAGTACGGTAGAAACGAGCATATGGATGATCGGGAGTCATCGCCTGTAAGTTAAAATAGTTGTAAATTTCTTTTTTTGTTGATTAAAAGCTTACCAAAACCACATCCATAGCTTCACTTGCACGATGTAATTGTTTTTGCATAATGGCATTTGCAGCAAAACCAAAGCGAACATCGGTATTTGTAGGATCTAATTCTTGTGCTTTCTTAACAACTTCTTCAGATTCTTCAAGAGTTTTGGCGATTTGAGCTTCAATACAGTAAGCAGAAATTACAAGATCAGTATATTTTTGTTTTTCTTCATCGGCTAAAAATTGATATTAATAATAAAAAGTAAAGAGAAGTTAAAAGCTTACAGAGAGCATTATAGGCTTCAAAGAATTTACCCATCCATTCTTTGACTTTGTTCAAATTATTATGAAAAGTATAAAATCGAGCAGCTAAAACCATGCATTCCATTCGGTAAGGTGTATCAGGTTTGTTGGCTTCTTCGGCGGAACGTTTAGCAATATCATCAAAGTGTCCTTTCTTAATATCAGCAAGAATATGTTCATAGTTATTGGTAGGTTCTCGAAGTTGATTGATGTGATTGACGATTGGATCTCTAATAACGGAGTATTTTAACCACTCTTGAGCGCATGTCTGTGGAATGGGAAATCGATTCCGGCAAGACGTTGTTGAGCAATTTCTTCAAGTTCACGACGCATTATCCTTTGATGTGCTTTATCAATTTGTGGAATAAACTTTTCAATAGCTTTGCCATTTGGTTCTATCAATGTTACAAGTGTATAATCTAAAATTTATAGATTTTCACTCGTCTTAGTATATGTATGTACAATATCTTACCTCGAAGAGCTTCTTCATCCTCTCCCAAAGTTGAATGAGCATTACCACGACGTGCAACAGCTTTGACATAACGAGGGTTATATTTGAGTGATTCAGTACATTTCAAGATACATTCATGAAGTTTTCCCTATAATAAATTCAATGCCAAATGATAATGAGGTTACAAATTTACCATCTTTTCCAAGCATGCGGCAGCATTTTGATAACAAATAGCTTTCAGATCCATTTCATCATCTTTGCATTTTTCTGCAGCTTCATTGAATTTATCTAAAGCATTTGGATAATCTGCTTTTCCGAAAAATTCATTTCCTTCACATTTTATTTCATCAGCGACACTTGAATCGTAAAAATATGTAAGATTTTCAAGTCTAAAAACCATGTTCTTACTTTTACCACTGTCTGAATCTTCTGGCGTTCCCTGTAAAGTAAAATCAAGATTAATATTATAAAAAAGAAAATATGATTAAAAATTTTACACTTAAAAGTTGATATGTAAGATAAGCCGCGCCTCCAACAATTGCAGTTCCACCAGCAATAAATGCTGCATTTCTAACCCATGTAGGAACTTGATTTTCTTCTGGCATTTCCTAAAATCTGCAGTTGTTGATGAAGAACAGGAAGTTATGAAAGAAACAATTAAAAAAACGTTCAATTCTTACGAAAGTTGAGAAGACGAAAAAAAAATAATGAAAAACGAAGAAAGGATTGGTTGATTTTGCATTTTGTGCATCAAAAGCAGAGGGTGTCTTTTTGTTGTTGGTTGCTTTTGTTCGTTCTTGTTGGTGGTAGAGGTTGCAGCGGATGAGATTGACTGACATCGCTTGTTCATGTTGTCATATAAAAGACATAACGGATTTGATTTATCACTTTACTATTAAAAATGCGACTAACATATCTAGATATTTATGAAACGGTTTCACATTTTTATATTATTGGAACAGATCCAACTAAAATAAAATATCATGTTTTAAAGTTGGATCGAAATGCGGATCAATCATTTCTTATTGGTGAACCTAGTCATTCATATACCAGAAAGGATGTTGATGAATTATTATCAACAATTTCTTCAAGTTCTGGTATTTTGATGGTCTAAAAATTAATCATAGTTAAAACCCTTCTTTTAGTTGTGACTTCACTAAAAACTCGATCATCAGGAAATGCATTGCTTCAAACAATTAAAGGAGCATACGGAATTATTGGAGCCGTAAGATTTCTTGAAGGTTATCATCTTCTGGTTCGTTTTATTTTTACTATGAAAAATAATGTCAAATTCGTTTTAGGTTATCACAAAAGCTAAGCGTGAGTTGTTTTCCCAAGCTTTATTTTTTCTTTATCATTCCTATTTATAATATTCCAGCTGTTGCATTGCTTGGTCATCATGATATTTATAAAATTGAAGAAGTTCAATCCATTTATATTCCCACTAGTGTCACAACTATGAGCCCTGATGAACAGAAATATGCAAAGCTTTTTCAAGTAGATTGACTGTTACCCATGGCAGATACTAAAATGGGGCTCGGGCTGGGGCTCTCAGCCCGTAGCTACTAAAATGGGGCTATCGCGTCTTCTTTTGTTGTTTGGTTCAGTAACTCAATTCATCATTTATTCTTTTTTTAAACTACATAAAAGGTTCGAATGAATTTCTTTAAATCTTTGACAATTTTTGTCGAATTATCAAAGCTTTGAGATCCTCGAAGATCTCGAAGTCTTTGAAAAAGTAAGAGAAATATTTTAAAATTTTGAGCCCGAGCCCCATTTTAGTAGCTACGGGCTATAGCCCCAGCCCGAGCCCCATTTAGTACATGCCGTTACCCATTCAAGTAACTATAGTATTATTTTTTAGTCTGTCGATCTTACAACAAATTTTTATTTTTCTTACACTATGATTTGAGTCGAACATTGCAAGAAAATGCTTAGCCCAAAGGGAATTGAAGTTTAATAAGAACCAATACCATCGAAAAATTGATGCAGAAAGGAAATTTATTTGGAATGATTATTTATTAAAACCATTCAGAGATAATTTAGTCACTGATAAATGGTGTATTGAAATTGTCCATGGTTATGTTGGTTAGTTGCTTTTGAATTTTTAAGAGTTATTCTTGAGTAAGAAAATTTAGGCCAACAAATTATCGAACTTTCGTGCTCAAAGCTTGCTTTAATTTTGATTGGTCGACGTTCATCAATTTATGCCGGAACGCGTTTTTTGAAACGTGGAATGAATTTATGGGCGCTGTTGCGAATGATGTTGAAACCGAACAAATTGTATGGATATGCATTCAACTCCAGCAATAGAGACTGGAAAATTTACATCTTATGTTCAAATACGAGGTTCAATTCCATTAATTTTGGAGCCAAGATCCATCCACTCGAGGAGTTGTTGGGAAGCCCCCAGTAATTGTGGATTTAGTTGAACCTAACGCTTTTACCACCGCTGCTCATTTCAAGTTTGTTTTTTCTTTCTTTACTTTTCTGAAAGTAAATTTTTTTAGAGATCTTCGCCATAAATATGGGTATCCTATTTCCATCATAAATTTAGTAAAACGTAGAGGTGGGCCTAAAACTCAAGATGAAAAAATGCTTCATCAACAATTTCTTAAAACTATACGATATCTTAATCAATTTATGAAGCCCGGAAAACGTATTGATTATATTAGTTTTGATGTTGCACGTTGTAATAAGGCGGGATTGGTATTACAAAAACTTGAACAAATAGGAACTAAATTGATTCTCAAACAGGGATGGTTTCAGTCATTTAAACCTTTATTATCTCGAGAATTAATGAAGCATCCATCAGTCGAAACTTTTAAACCCATTTTACTGAAGATAGTGAAATGCTTTTACAACAAGGAATTTCACGCACTAATTGTGTGGACTGCCTTGATCGAACTAATGTTTCCCAATTTGGACTTGGTAAAGCTGCACTTGGATTTCAACTTTATGCATTGGGATATATTTCTGAACCATATATTTCCACCACAAGCGAACTATGCAGAGTTTATGAAGACATGTATGATGAACATGGTTCGTTTTTCGAATACCGTAACCCACAGACATAAACCTTTGGGATTGGCCTATAAAAAATAAAACAATTTATTTTGAAGATTTAATTAAAACACTTAGGTGATACAATGGCATGGCAATACGCTGTAGCCATTTAGTGCATTCAATTAAAACATACAAAAAAACTGCGGCATTTCAAGAAAGAAGTCGAGATGTAATTCAGACAATTTCTCGATATTATTCAAATACATTTAATGATTATGAAAAACAAAATGGTATTAATTTATTCTTGGGCCTTTTTCGACCGTATGCTCATATAAGGCCACATCTTTGGGATTTATTCACAGATCGATATTTACATTTTCCAATAAACGAAATCAAGAATTGAATCATCTGGAATGGGTTCAAAATGTAAATTCGGATAGCGAAGATGAAGAAGATGAATGGACAGATTGGTTTGAAGAATTTCCAGAAGATCGAGAATATTTGATGTTGAACCCATTCGATCTCTTGAATCTACTTCTGCAGTATCAAGAACCCCATTGCCAACCGCAGAAGAAATGTATTGGAGATTTCATAGAGAGCTCGAAATAACAAATTTTGAACAAGTTTTAAAAGATATTGCACAACAAACTAACAAAAAAGTTATTTCATTGAGTGATTTAAATCAAAGCGTATTTCAATCAATGTCATTTATGAAACTATGGAAAACTGTAAGCTTTATTTTGCAACAAGTCATTTGAGGTATAAAACTTTTATTTTGTAGCCTGAAACGGCTCCCATTGGTGCCAAGAAAGGGCCATTGGTTCTTTTACAAACCCTGAAGAAGAGGATGAAGATGATGATGCTGCAGTTGCACAATACGATTCTGAAGATGAACTTAAATTTAATGAAGATTTTAATCCCCCATATTTATCTTCACGACAAGGTTCAAATAGTCCAACTCAAGATCCCCAAGAATCGATATTTTCTTTTTCTTCATTGGGCATTGAAACAGGTTTAAAAGCAAGTGCAGAATTTTATGGATTTGAAGTTGAAGATCCAACTGGAGCTGATCTTGCAAAATATGAGAAATATGCAAATATGGCTGAAAGAGAAAGAGAATATCTTGAAGAAAGTGATTCAAGAGAGAGCAAAAAAAGTTATCATCCACTCATGATCGATTACATTTAAAACCAGCTCATGAGTTTTCCCCAAGCATTTTTACCGTTGATAGTATTTATGAAACGGAAATTAATGAAACGAAAGGGCAATCAAAGTTTATGAAGAATATGTCAAACAAAAAGATAATTATATTGCAAAAAATAACATTCAGATAATTGGGATATGTTTGTGATGTATTTTATTGTTTTATTAAAATAAAAAATTAATTTAATTAACAATGTGTCTATAAAATTATCCAACTTTTTTCTATAAAAAAGTTTTATGCTTCTCTTCAAAGCATGAAGATGAGGAAAGAAAAGATAATACTCATCGATAAGAAAGAGATGCTTCAATCTTTTTTTTCTTTCATTCTTTTTGTAGTTGCTTTTCTTAAAATTATATAGAAAAAATATCCATAGCAGAAGCAAGAAAAGGTCAACCAACAGCACAAAATAATTTTTGAATTGTGTTTTTGCCAACTTTTTTGGTATATCGAGAACATTGCAAAAGCTGAAAATAAATGCAAACAATTGTAGCACTTTTTTGTATGACATTCAAAAATTTTTGTCCTTTTTTATTTTAGCATTTGACATATTTTAAAATTTGTTTGTTTGTAAAGAAATGGCAACCGATATTCGAAAAGTGAATCACCTAAACTTCAACGTGAATGGACTCAAGTAACAAATGATGCTGTAGAAAATATTGTCAAACTTTATTTAGATCCTGCTGTTGAAGGATATGTTAGACTAAAAACTGCTACAGAATGTATAGATAAATTCTATTCTGAATGTCCCTCCTATAATGCAAGATTAGCTACAATGACTTTTATGAACTTATGTTACAAAGAACTTTCTATAATTAAAGATCTGCACCCCAATGAAATTACCCGAAGAATTTGCAGTCGGTATGAATTTTATTTGAAACAAAAGTTTCAAGACCCTGAACAACATGAGCAAGTAGCATCCAGTGAAATTCCTGATAATTTATGGGTTAGTTTCTTCTAAAAATTTTTGAAACCAACCAAAATTCTTAAGTCAACTTTTTGGGATTTTTACTTAATTTTTTTTAGGAAGCTTGTTTTGAGCAAGCTATAAATTTTAAAGTTCCCAAGCATGCACTTCCAATTGATATACTTTTTCGTATTCGAAATCCAGAGAATGAAAGAAGAGCTTTTTTAATCATTGAAGGTGTTCGCAGTTTGTTAGACAATGAAGATAAATTACAATATAGTGTTGGCTGGATTTCAGCCTTTAATCTCCAGCGATTGAAAGAAGAGCAATTTGACACCGTATGTTATTATTTTCTTCATTTTTTTAAAGCTTATTCTCAATTATTTTTTTCAGATTGTTTATAAAGCTCATATCATTAATGCTGTAAATGTGTTTGATATATTCTTAGTTGATAAAGAGGATAAATTGCGATATTTAAAGGTTCTTGATGGATGTCTTGAACGCGTCCTTGATTACAAAGATTTTGAAAACCAATATGAACCAGCTTTTATTAAAACAGTTGGTAAATGGAAATTAGCGGGTTTAATTGCAAAACAAGCAAGAAGATTTAATATTGATATCGATGAACTAAATTTCCGATCTCACCGAACTCGTGTTATTAGCGACATTAGATATAAATTTTTACACGATAATCGTGCAACGTTTGAACCTTTTGCTTCGGTAATAAATCTTTTTCGTTTCTTCCGACTCTTTACTTTTATTTTTTAGATGCTTTACGTAAACGAAATATGGACTACAAAATAGAATTTATCAATATGATGTCAAAAGATTCTCGATATGCCTATTGCTGGGCAAAATATTTAAAAATTCCACGATGCTTGTTGCCAATATCTCTAAAACAGTTTGACAAAAATGTTGAAGCAGAAGCTAAACGATTGTTGAATCGTATGTTTCAAATACAGCTTTTATAAACTTTAAAAAAAATCCCTTGTTTTTTACAGAATGGAGCGAAGATGTGCCATCGTTAAAGCAGAAGATACTCGAGAAGAATGCACCATATTTGGTAAGAGCTATATCCTTTACACAATAGCTACAGCTGATGGTTTAAAAAAATTTATTCAAAATCA
Organism: Panagrolaimus kolymaensis; assembly: GCA_028622995.1. NCBI lineage: Eukaryota > Metazoa > Nematoda > Chromadorea > Rhabditida > Panagrolaimidae > Panagrolaimus > Panagrolaimus kolymaensis. The sequence goes on along the minus strand of JAJQJQ010000352.1, from coordinate 6,137 downwards.
TTTATTGATTCAAAACCTGAAGTTATTGGGTTGGATTGTGAAGCTGGCTCGTTTGCAACTGGTACAAGCAATAAGTATGTTTCATTATTTTTAGGTAAATTTTTACCATCATAAAGTTTAGAGTTACTGTACTTCAAATTGCAACGAAAGAATGGTTATGTCTTGTCGATGTTCATATTCTCTCTAAACATCTTTCGGATGAAGAGTGGACAGAATTTTTCACACACATTTTTAATCCCGAAATTGTTCGCGTTGGTTTTGCGTTTGCATCAGATTATGCTTTTATTTTCGGTGCTTTTCCTCATCTTTTACCTTTACTTCAAGAAGAAAATCGAAAAGTCTTATGCATATCCAAACTTGTTCAAGCTATTCTAACAAATTATAAAGCTGAAAAGGCAGTTTTTCCTGAAAAAATCCCATGAATTTAAGTTTGGCAGATGTTTGTGATGCGGCAATGGGATATAAATTGAATAAAGAAATGCAAAGTAGTAATGGACTCAAAGACCTTTAACACAAGAACAAAAAATTTATGCCGTTACTGATGCTTTAGTCGTAGTTTTAATAAAAGAAAAAATGAAAAATGATTTGAAAAAGTTTGTTAGATTTTTAAACTCTTTTTCTAAGAATTCTTTCAGCAATCTTGATGAAGTTACTTACACGAGTATTATGAATGAAGGATATATTTCTCGCGTTGCAAAAGTAAAAACAGAAAAGAAAGAAGGTTGTGAACTTGATTCGTCAGTGAAAACTAAGAAAACTCTTGATTTTTGCGATATATCTGAACATGCTTTGGTTCGATTAATTTTCCTTTAAAATATATTATTTTGTCGAGCATTTTTAGAAAATATCTAATGAGTTAAAGGAAGAATTTAAAGAAACAATCTCTCAGCTGGATGTCATCTAATTTTAGACGCCCCTTTCTTTAACTTATTTACATCATTACATAACCTTGGAATTGATGCTTTTGATGTTCGAATTAAAGGTGTTAACAATCAAAAGCAACAAATTTTAGTAATTGATGAAGAATTAAAAAATAATCCAACTTCTATTTTGGTTACAACTGAAAGAAGACGAAAAGAAGTAATTAAAATTATTTTTTCTGATTCAGTAAAGGAATTTTTAGTTTCCTTCAGTTTCTTCAAATGCCATTGATCCTTCACGGATTCTACTCATGCCAACAACGGGTGAATTTATTGCATTGAATTATATTACACGAGTTTTAAGGACGCTTAAAATTGTTATCGATGAAAAATATTTTTTCACTCGCTGTGAAGTATGGTTTTTTTGGTTGACCTCCTTTTTACAAAAATACTTTCTTAGAAATGTTCTTCACAAAATCTTCGAACCATTCCATCGCCATTATATGTACTTGTATACTACATTTATTTGGTTATAAAGAAACTTGGATTTCGATTTTCTGTTAGATATGTTAGAAATTGAAAAAGCTGCTATGGATGTCAAAGAAATGATGCCATCGGATTATAATGATTTGAAGTCAAAGTATATTTTGAAAACACGAGTAAAACTCTTCCTGAATATTAATCGACACTAAAGATTATACAATCAAACCACTGTAAATTATCCGACATTAGGGATACTAAAAACATAAACTTATTTTTTAGCTCATGTCAAATAATTCTAAAAGGAAATGATTCAGCTATTTTCACTTTTAAACCATCGGGTAGTACTTTCTTCGCTTCTAAACCGGGTATCAATCATATCGTTTGCATAGATTGCGGACATATATATCATAAAGAAGATAGTAAGGAAGTTATTGAAAGAGTCATTGCGGGGAAGGTAAACCCTTTAGTTTTTATCTTTCCTTTAATAATTTAATTATTTTTTAAAGGCTTCATATCAGCTTACAGAAGTTTTTGAAACAGATGGAAATGAAACGCGTATGAAAATTATTGGAATAATTCGGAAGATTTTTACCGCTAATAACGAAATTTGATTTTGTTTATTTCATTTTTTGTTTTTGTTTTATAAAAAAAATAATGGGTAGCAAACAAATTTATATGGTTAAAATATTAACACAAGCATTATCAAACAAAGCTATAATCTTTTATTTCTTTTAAATTTTTTTTGACACAAAAAGCAAGGGCATTAATTAAAAAAATAGTTGCTTTATGAATTTAATTATATATAGTTTGCATTTTTTGTTGAACAAAATTTGTGAAATTTGAATTCAATAAAAAAAATATTTGAGGTGCTCCGAAAAATGTCTGATTTTTTTTTTGTTTTTAATCGTGACATTCATTACCCTATCGGCGCCTTTTTTAGCTGAAAAAGAAATCAGTCAAGGACATTCATTCTTGATTAGGTTAGTCTTGTCAAAAAAAATTTAAAACTTTTATTGGATACAAATAAAATTTTTGAACGACTTACAAAAATCTATTTTTTTTTTCACAGCCCTTTCTTCATTTTCACATTTTCCGAATCAAATCACTTTGCAATTAAGTTCGTAAAAAAGACATAAGATTGACAAAAAAATCGAGGACAACTAAAATGAGAAGACAACGACGACGTAAATAAAGGCGGAGAAGACGGGTGGAAAAAAAGACGATGAAGGTTGACTTCCTGCCATCGGCCATCGCCATCATTTTTTTTGCCTTCTTTCCTTCCATTTTTTTCTCTTGTTTTCATCTAGTTGAACGACCCTTTTTTACGCTAAAAACAGTGCAACGTTTGATGACAATGACCGAGTGAACCACCAAATGATATAACATTTTTTAGTTCTCCTTCATTTATTTGTTTGACATTTTTTTGTTAAAACAAATGTTTTTTTCAACAGTCTTTTTTTCTAAACTGATTCAATAATCAAATCAAATTTTATTTGCCAAGTTTCTTGTTTTTTTTTTGTTGGGATCATTGAAAAACATGATTTTTAATTTGCAAAAACTGTTCTTTTTTATAATTTTTTGGACGGGTTTTTAGTTGCAACTTAAAAATAAAATGGTTAGCATCAAAACAAATGTACATACTGTAAAATATGAGTTTTCTTTTGCCATTTTCATTGCTGCTTTTGATGGTCAACAATTTTAGTACATACTTTTTTCCCTTCATTCTGGATTTTTTTTTTCTTATTTTAACTTTTACCAAAACGGTTGAACAGCTTTTTTGCCTTAATTGCACTCAACTTAAAAAAGAGGGAAGTTACTATCATATTCGCCTCACTGTTGTTGACTTCTTTCCATTCTTCCCTCGTTTTTTTGTTTGCTTCAGAAAAAAAGTGCGACATGTTTTTCTTCTTCCTTTTTTTCGTTTTCATTCAATTTTATATAAGAATCCATCACCCATCTACAGAGGAGGGAAGAAAAGAAGCGTAACACCATTTTTGGAAAAATTCCGGAAAAAAATGATTGAGGAAATGAAAAGTTGATCCAAGACGGGTGAAGAATTTTTTTATCGGACGGCAGAAGAAGAAGTCAGGATAGACTCTGTTATTGTTGTGATTTTTTGAGTAATTTTTGAATTATACTCTAAATTATAATAGGTTCTCACTTTTTATTTCTCTTTCGTTGAGTCTAAAAAAGCGTGGAATAATAGCTTACATAGAAAAATGAATCTTTTTATAGACAGTTACTTAATTTTTTTTTTCTAGATCAAGTTATTTTCTTCTTCCGACAAAGAAAAAATCGTTTTTAATTGCACAGAATTTTATTAAAAAAAAATTGTAACAGGTTTCAAAGTTCAAAAAAAAGGCGCGCTTATTCTTTATAAGGTATAAAAATTTGAATTCACAAATGTTTATTGATGCTTTTTGTTATCATGAAAATTCTAAGAAAGAGATTCCTGCTGTTTTTGGACTCATTTTTTTTTCTAACTCCACCGGCAATTTTTTCCTTTCATGATCGATGCCTTTTCTTCTTTCAAAATAGCTGTTCAGCCGCGCGTTTTACAAGGTGCGCAAATCTTTCTATTTTCTTTTTTTCTATGAATCAGAAAACCTTTTTTTGTGGTTGGATATTCTTCATTTGCGGGAAAAGAATATAATTTTTTCTTTTTTGGCCTTAAGATTTGGCTAAACCGATCGGATTCATGATGACATTATTCTTTGCCATTTGATGATTGAAACGAGGAGGCACACATTCAAAGCAACAATGTCGCCGTCGTTCTTCTGTTTTTGCTATCACTCAAGCGGATCTCATTTCTCTCTCATTACACCATCCCTGGGTGAAGAAAAAAACGACCTTCGAGAGTGACAAAAAAATAATAATAGTAGTCCCAAATATTATTTCTTTTACCTTGTTGGAACTTTTATTTATTTATTTTTTCTTGATTCTTTTTTTACCCCTTATTAGCTTTTTGCTTTTAGTTTATTTATCATTTAATTTTACATTAATTTTTAGCCAAATGGCTCGCTTGCCTTTTAAACAATTGACGCCAGTGCTGGTATTGGCATTATTTTCAATATTGACCACAGCTTTTGATCATGTAAGGTTAATTCAGCCAGCAGCACGAATATCAGAAAGAGGGTTTAATGTATCAAGAAAAGCTGAAAACTTTTGTCCAACAATAAGGCAGGAAAATGGTTGGTTTATTATTTTTTCTTTAAAATATTTTTCAACTTTTTATAAATTGTAATGTTTTAAAATCGCAGAACGCAAATTTTCTGAATGTTCCGCATTGTAAATTTTTTGCTTAATTCATTGATTCAACATAAGATTTTCTGAATCATCATTTTTGACGTAATACTTTTTTTTCTATTTCCGCGCCATTAGTACATAGTCTCATTTTGTCATCATCACATTATTTCCTTATCCTTTTTATTCATCCTTCTGTTGTCGTCATTGATTTCCAAAACTTTTCACATCTCATCCTTTTTTAAGACTCAAATGATCTTGACTTCTTTTTATTTATAAAAAAGATGGTTTTAATTTGACCTATTTGAAGCGCTTCTTCAAGACAAAACATGAATCGGCTTTTTTGTATTCGAATTTTCTATGAAATTTTTCTTTTAAAACGTTCAAAAATAGACTTGTACTTCAGAAATCCACATTTGATTAGCCCTAATTTTATTTTACATTTTTTTCGATGAATCTTTTTTTCTTTACATAACAAAACAAGGAGAGAGAAAAAGAAGAAGAAACTAGGGTAACGTTTGAAAACCAATGATTTTGATGTCAGAAAAAAATCATGCAAATTTTTATTGCTTTTTTGAGTTAAAGGTTCGTTATTATATTTTTGAATGAAGAAGGATTTTGTTTATCGCTTACCAAAAGGGTTTTTATGCCACTTAAAATGTATTTTTACTTTTATTTGTGACTATTGAAAAAAAAAGATAAAAAATTTTACTTTCTTTTTCTCATTTTCACAAATCTTTTTATTGTTTCTTCTTTTTTATTTATTACTCGGCAAAAAAGAAAAAATATATAGATGCCACTGGTGTAACTATTACCCATTTTTTCGGCAAGTGGTCTACTTGCTAATCTAAACGGAATCATTTAGTACCACCGCGCGTTACTTTTTTTTGTGACAATGGCCTTGATCCAACTGGTGACAGAAAAGGAGCGGCGGCAAGGTCAGTATTAGTCAAAACGAAGGATAACGATGCAATTTTACTGAAGAATAAAAAAAAGAATCGACAAAAACCTAGGGTTTTGTATTTTTCTTTTTCACAAAACCGTTAGTTACCTATTGTAAGAATAAATTCTTTTATTGGCACATTTTTTTACTTCGAAAGAAATAAAAAGAGGAAAAATTGAGATTCAAGAGGATGAAGAACACTTAGAAAAAAAAGTTTTTTAAATAAACTTTTGCGCTAATCTTGAAAGTGAAAGTTTTCATATATGACAAACTAGCTAATTTAAAATTTGTCAATGACTAATATCTCTTTATTAATTTTCTACATAATCTCTTAAAATCCATTACAAATTTGTTTCAATTTCTTAATTTTTACTAATTCGTTAGTCCATCGTCTTTGCTCTTTTCCTTTATTTTTTGTCATCGAAATTGCGGAAAATTTTTTATTCAAGAAAAAATTGGAATGCGGCCGAAATGAGGTCAAACGAAATTAAACTAACGAACATCAAAGTCAGTCAAGTCAAGTTAACCGTTTTTAAAACATTACAAAGACGAATTAAATTCAAATAAAAAAAATTCTTTTTACAAACAAAAAATTAATTTTGATTGCA
>JAJQJQ010000351.1:0-27539 GCA_028622995.1 Panagrolaimus kolymaensis | reverse complement strand
AGAACTTTTATATTAGCAAAAAAACCTGTAACAAAAATTTTTATAAAAAGTAAACATATCAGAAAATAATGGCAATCCAAAAAAATCATTGCTCGTTTTTGGAAAAAGTAGCCGTCGTTGTATGCAATATGCTGTTTTGATCTCAATTATTGCTTTTTATTGTAACCATCAATACACAATGAATTGAAGAAGAGTGGAATGCACTTCAAAAGGAGCCATCAAAAAGAAATTTATTTAAATTTTTAATAATTAACAAAACATAAAAAAGGTTATCGAATTTTGCGCTTAACCACTGTTCATACATGTTTTCAACGCATTCCGAAATTGAAAAATTTGGATCATTTGAATGGCATAATCTTAAAACTGACATTCCATCTCTACTGATCATCTGATCAATAAAGGCTGGAATGTCAGCTTTATTAAAATTCTCGATATCACTGTATTCGAGCTGAGCTTCGATGAATCCTTGAGAATAAGCGGGAACAAAGGATGAAATGAGCCAATAAAGAAGGTTTCCAAGGTTGAGAATTGTTAAACCAAAAAACCAAAACCATAAAACAATGTAAAGTTTTTCATTGAATTCGTTGATCATCTAGAAATGAAAAAAGAATTAGAATATATTTTTCTTTGAAAAGTTTTTATGGAAACTAACCAAGACGCATTGAACGGTAAAAAGCATGGGTTTACTGGAAGTGTCATCACGACGCATAAAATCGCAATAAGCTACCTAAAAATGAATACACTTTTTATTTTAAAAAATTTAAGGACTTTAAACATACCCGAGGGAAATTTTCACTAAATGTCCAATGGCGATTTGAAATAAAATCATTAAGAATTCCAATGCCCCAAAATGTGTAAGAAGTATTGAAGAAATTATTCATAATGAAAAATTGGGTTAAAGTGTTGAGGAAGTTTAAAAGCTTGCGAAATAAAAGCACGGAAGTCAAATAGTTGCAATGAAGGCTGCTGGGAAGAATTCCCATGAAAAGATCTTTTCGCTTTTGTTGAGTTTGGTCTGCTCTAATAAATAATTTGAAACAGCTTGAGGATCAGTGCTGATGTTTTTAATGAGAGCACTAACATTGAGGTTGGTTTTCCCAGAAAATTTTGCCCAAAAGGCTGTAGGAGCAATAAAAAAGAGTAATTGAAGCATCAAATAGATAGGAATCTAAAAAGTAAAAAAAATTAGTTATTGAATTAATGAGAAGACTTTAAAGTTACCCATTGATAATGTTTGAGTTCATATTCTTGACGCCTTTCTGGAAAAGGAAGCTGTTGATATTCACTGATATAATAAGTGTTTTCGACATAGCCTGAAAAATGGGTATAAGTTTTAAGAGAGAATGATGAATATTTTTATTTATATTAAATGTCTTATTTAGAAGTTTTTTTGGTAAAAGTGATGAAGAAAATTTTTTTTCTTACGACGAGTGATTTAAACAAAAAATTCCTTTTTTGGAAAAAGTCATCCTTAAAATGTTTGGAAAAAACCAAAGAGAGCGACATAAGGTTTTTCAATCGTCACTTGTGCACTCAATTTAATATTTTAGAAAAAAAGTTTGATTTAATTAGTATTAAAAAAGGGAGATTTACGCTTAAACTTTAAAATAAGAGATAAAAAGAAAAAACTTACAGAAACTTTCAATGTTGCTTTCCCATGGAGAAATAAATTCGGCATTCATCCAGCATTGAACAGGTTCACCGACATATTGTTTGGATCCAATAACCAACATAATGATAAAAATTAGACTACTCGTATAGGCATAATTTAAACGATCAATGCAATCATCGTCATATCTGGGTTTGATATTCTTTATGAGCTTGAAAATCGCTGGAATCATCGCCTGCAAAATGATGACTTTTTAACATAGTTCATCAATTTTTTAATATAAAGCAATTTCGATTCAGTGACAAAAAAAATCACGATGAAAAATGGATAGTTCTCTTGAGAGAAAAAAATATCGATACACAAACAACTTTAAATAAAAGAAAATATGGGAAGGCTAATAGCGAATTTCGAGTAGATTATTGAAAAAAGAGATTTTTTGGTCTTGGAAAAATTGGTGAATTAGTTGAAATAAATGAAAAATAAATAAATGTTTTTTAATAAGAAAAGAATATAAAGTCAGGTCGAGCAAAATTTTTAGCTTTTTTGTTTTGGAATATTAACAAAAAGGAAAAAAAAGAAGAAGAAAACGTAGATTTTTGGATGCATAATAAAAAGCAATAAAAGATGAATTGTTTGAAAAAACCGTTAAACCAAAAAAAATTGACAAAATTCAACAATGAAGTAGTTTTGTTTTTTAATTACCTTAAACATGAAGTGATGATAACGGCAAAATAAATAAAAAAGGAAACAAAAGTTGATCATGGGTTTAAAAAATTTTATTGATTAAATTATTAAACAACATTGTGAAGAGCCTTTTTTTTTTGCCGGATATCACAGAAATGACGAATGCGATATCGAAGAAAAAAAATACATCGTTCAGAGCACAACGTATAATTTTTTTGCAGAACTATTTCTTTTTTTGTAAGCCGTTTCAAAGGTCTCTCCAACCTTTTTTTTGCTCAATATTTTGTTTCGAATTTTTTATTTTTTATAAGCATTTAAAAAAAAATTTAAAAACTGGGAAAAAAACAATTAAACTTGATTCATTAAAAGTTTTAAAGATGTTTTTGCAGGTTTTGCATTTGGATTAAATACTATTTTATTGTAATCAATTTCTTCATCAGGTAAAATAATTTTGCTGATCACAGGCAAAGCAAATTGGATAGTTGTCGTTTTTTTTGGCTTTCATCAACATGAAAATTATTTTCATTGTTAGAAGATTTAAAAATTATTGGGCCATCAATTTTAAAAATTTTCCTATTTTTTGATTTTAAAGTTTTCGGTGGCCATGAAAGTGGTGGATGCCATATTGGAATGGGACGGCATAAATGATGAGTTTTATCCAAAACTATCCAACCTTTATTAATTATGTTGTTTATTTTTAACAAATGGTTCTTAAAAATTTGTCTGTTGTCTGTTTTTTTATGCATAAGATTTTTTTGGTATCAAAGCTCTTTTTTTTTAATCTTCTCTTGAACCTCATTCCGGTAAATTTTATTATTATTTACAATTACGTTTATTTATTCTCATATTTTTTTTTATTGTTGTTTTTTATCCATGCGCCTTAAATTTAATTTTTTTTACAAATGTTTTGATGGGCATCATCCATCTACCATATATATCATGTTGCTCAAAATAAAAAGTTTAAAAAATGTTAATTTTTTGGTTGCATTAACGAAAAAAAATACATAATCGAAAAATAAGTATTTTTTTAAATTAACAAATTGTTTTTTATTTATTTTATTTTTTGGTTTATTACCTTTATATGCAAACAAAATTAATAAATTAAATATTAGACAAAACAATAAACAATTAAAAATAAAGATAACATAGATAGAATCAAAGCGGAATCTATGATTTATTAGCTAATATTTTCTTTATTATTATCAAGCTTATTATTAAGCAAAACTCAACCAGAAAAAACTTTTTTTGTGATTGTTGCATTCATTAAGCACCCACTAGGAGAAGTGATACAAGATGCTACGTTTGAATACATTTCAGCCTAAAAAAAGTTTTTAACTTATAACTTTTTTTGTTGACAAAATCAAATCTTCTTTCTCAAATTTTTGGAAGAAAAAGGTAAGGATTTAAGAAAAATTAAGAAAAAGCCTCATTAAAATTAGCTAGCTGCTGGACCAAAAAAAACTATTATTTACATTATAAATAATTTTTTGATATCCATTTCCATCAGGATCAACAACAATAAAACGTGAAGGCTGATGAAATTTAAGTTCACTTCCATTAAAATATGATTAGATTTTGAAGGGTTGCATCCAGGATCTCTATTGTTGAGGCTCTGAACGACCACTACCCGGAAAATACATTTGTCCGCCATTCGAATTATTTAGCATTCATGAATTTTGCTGTGGTTGAGATGGTGGCGGTTGTTGTTGCTGTTGATAAAATGAACTAATATTAGAATTATTTCCTGGAATAAAACCCAGTGCCATTGTTGGCCAATTCGGTGGAAATGCGGGAGCTCCATAACCTCTTCGATGAGTTTCTAATTTAGCATCCTTAAAAATATTTGTAATTAAATTTGAAATATTTTTTTAAAGACCTATAAGAAACTAACCATATTTTCCTTTTCTTTGTCTTTTTCTAATTCTTTCATTTATCAATTTTGCATTTATAAGCAAACAAGAATATCACTGCCAAAAATAATTATACCAAGAAAGCGATTTTTTAAAGAAATCAAAATAAAGCAAGGGTAAATAAATGCCCAAAGGAATTGAAGTAAGCACTGGACAACAATAAAAATATGTAGGTGTCACTGCGTACCTTCTAAATTAAAATCAATTATAAAAAAGTAAGAAAAAAAAATCAAATCAATAATTAATCAGAAAAAGCGCAATCAAAAAAAGGAAAATAAACGCCAAGTTTTTGTTCTTTTAAGGCGACTAAAATGAGCCAAAAAAAGGAATACTATTGAATTGAACTTTTTAACAACAGTTTTAATCTTAACAAAAATTAAAGACGAAAATTCTGGCATAACTAATAATGATAATAATTTTAATATGATGTCACGTTTTTGCGGTGGAGGTAAAATATGAGATGACTAAGCAACAAGCTCACCCACAAAATAAATAAATACTTTATAAACAAGGGCAATTAGAGACAAAAAAATAATAAATAAAAGCGCTTTTTAAACATTCATTTTATAGAGAAAGAAAGAAAAAAACAGCTGATGTTAATTCAATACTTACTTAGTCACTCCTTGTTATTTTTTCTATTAACATTAAAAAGAAGAAAAGAGAAACAACAAATTATAAAAACGTTTAAGGTGGTTGTAAATTGACGAGAAATAATAAAAAAAGAAGAGTAAATAAATTTAAAAAACAAAAATTATGGTAAGCGATTGAAATAACAATTGTTAAATTGAGCGAGAAAATTAATTTTTTGTATGAAAGCAGTCATTTATTTATTTATTTTTGATGACATATTTTTGTGTCGAAGAAAAAAATGTGGAATATAATAATAATTTAGTAAAACTCAACAACAACAACAATACACAACAATAATCGTTTCCTATATTATCATCTTTCCTCACCACCCGTTTCCGCTCGTTTGTGTGTGGCATAAACCAGAACATATATAAAAAAATAAAGAAAGACAACATAATCTTACGAGAATGAATACACTCTTGTAAAAAATGCTTGAACAAAAAAATAATATATACGCGCGTTTCTTTGTATTTCGTACTCTTTCTTTTTCTCATTTTTTTTTGAACGTTGGTAATCAGTCAGTCATAAGAGATAGAAAGAGTTTTTTACTCTGCAGATTTTAGGAAAAACATACATAAGCAATGCAAAAAAAGAGACGCAGAGATAGTGTCCTTCTTTTTTTTCTCTTGCGACGCACAGACACACATATATATATACATACATGTGTTAATTTTTTTGGAGCGACAAACCCATCCGCCACCACATAGAGAATGAAGAAGCCTGTCGGCGTGGTTGTAGAAATAAAAAATATACAACTGACGACGACGAAAATGATTTTTTTCATTGAATTATTGATTTAAATTGATGCATTCTCTCTTTCTCAATTTTTGGGAAGAAAATTGTGAAAAAGTGCGTAACTATATTGTCATCGCCATTAAGGGAAGGAAGGGAGAAGAAAGTCCGTCAAAAGTCAAGTTGTTCGATTTTACGAGACGAGACGTCGGGAGGTGTTATTATTTTTTTCTTTGCCGGCGATGAAAAAAAATATTTTTGAATGAAAAAAAAGTTTTGAGCGCTGTGGGTCTCTAAAATCAAAATCAGTGATTAAAAAAAACTACTCTGATGCAAATAGTTTTGATCAGATAATAAATAATAAATGGGTTTCTTTTAAAAAAAGAGTAAATATAATAATAATTTGTTAATAAAGTTTTAAAAATGAGCAAAGCTTTGGCGCGCTTTTTTTTAATTAGTGAAAAAAAGGTTTTTGAAAGAAAAAAAATCAAAAAAGAAATATAACGACGCAAGAGAGTGAAAGAAAAAATGATGATGATATCACAGGGCGACTGACTAGCTAGTTGTTGGCCACAACAATAATATCATAAGGGGTTAAAAGAAAGAAGTTGCAGCTAATAAATAGCAGGTGACCCAAAGGCTTTAAAAAATCAAATCTTTTTTAGAGAGTGAGAAAAATCAAATCACAGAATGACATCTGAAAAATAATTTGAACTTTTCAACAAATAAAAAAATTAAAAAAATATTTCAAAATTTTGAGAAATAAATATTTTTGGTTTTAAAAAATTTATTGAATTAAGAAAGAAAAGAATTAAGGTAAAAAGGATGTTTAAAGTGACTTTAAACTGCGTCTTTTTGGAAGAGATTTACTTATCCCTTTTTTAATTGCAAGCGACGAGGTAAAATAACCGGAATTTTTAGTCCTTGAAATATTAAAGAAAGACAAAAATTAGCTGTAACTTTGCACTCACTCATTCCTTCGATAAATAGTTTTAAAAAAAAAAGATTTTTTGACGGGTTATTGGAAGTAGGAAAAATACGTAATAATTCCTTGACAAAAAAGCTCCTTAAAAATGCCTCAAACATCTCACACAAGCCATCGACAAAATCAATCTTAAATCGATGAAAAAAAGCAATAATCTTGTTGTAGTTGTAGATACTGTGTTTTATTTTTAATAGAAAAAAAAGTTTTTAGTCGTTGATAAAAAAAATTTTTTAACACATTTTTTGTGAAAATGGTAGCTGCTTTTCTTCGACGAAAAAAAGCGAAGAAAAAAGTTATGACATTTATGTTTTTTTTTTTTCCTTCGAATAAAAAAAATAACAAATAATTTCCAATGTTTTGATAAAGAATGTTTTATCCATTTTTTTTGTAAAGATTTTTTTATCTTTTCGAAGAAGAAAAAAAAACCGTTGGATCGCCTTCATACATTTCATTTCCAGAAAGAAAAGCTTTTTCGAAGTTTTTTCTTTAAACACATTTTATTTCATTTTTTATTCCATCGTTGTTGCTGATCGTCGTTGTTTTAAAAAACTCTGAGGTGATTATTGGTTTCAATGATTGTGGTTACACAGTTTGGTAATTTACTGTCTTATGCCACCAAACCATGCAATGATGAAGATTTTGTTGATCAACTCAACAATAAATTTGCCTCTTACATTCTGATTGCTCTTGGTATTAGCATATTTGCTAGCGAATATGGCGGTAATCCTTTAATCTGTTGGGAAAAACCTCAATGGCATAAAAGCTGGATTAACTACGCACAGGCTTATTGTTTTATCGAAGGTACTTATTATGTACCGGTTAATGAAAGCTTGGTTAGCTATGAAAATTTCCCCAAATATAAAAAGCTCAACTTTTATCAGGTTTGTTTTATTTTTTTAATTACCGTTGATCCAAGCAATCAGAGTTCGATTTTAGTGGACGCCTTTTATCTTCACCTTGCTTGGTGTTATTTTCACTTTTCCTCGATCATTTTGGTCATTCATCAACTGGTCCTCGTGTAAGCTTTTTTTCTCTCTCGAATCATACAGTATCTTGAGCATTCTTTTTTTAGGCTTGCACATGGATACCATTCTCAGTGAAGGCAAAAAGACCAAAGCAACTGGCATGCCAACCAAGGAATTACTCAAACACGTTATTGCTCATATGTCCATTGCCCTCAATCGCAAGCACAAAATGAAAAAGGCATCTTTAATGACAAAGTAAGCGACATAAAAAAATTTAGCAAAAAATGATAAAAAAAAACAATATTTTTATTTTTCTAGATTTTGGACCAAAAACTTCAGCGCACATTATTTGAGCTTTTTTTACTTATTCATCAAAGTTCTTAACCTCACTCTTGTCTTTTTTACTGTAATACTTTTTCCTATTTTCTTCGTTTTTCAAAATTTAACATTAAAATTAAATTTCAGCTCTGGGTTATCCCCAAAATCATTGCTCATGAAGATTCAGACTTCCTTGGATTCAAAAGCATTGCGGATTTGATCAATGGATTGAATTGGCGTCAATCCCAACTTTTTCCTCGTGTCACCGTATGCGCTTTCAAAATTCGTGAAGTTGATATTGGTGATATTACTCAGCTCAAACCCAAAGTGGTTCAATGTGTTTTGTCAAGTAACCGATTGATTGAACAAGCTTATTATTTTATTTGGTTTGGCCTCATTCTCCTTTTGGTTACAAACATCCTTAATATTATACGTTGGTCATACCTCTTAACTGAATTCAATCGTCGCCGTTTTTTGCGAAACATCATGAAAGCCTCCTGCGAACTTGCTCTACCTGCAATTAATTGGGACAAAAAATTCGAAGATAAATTTCGTCATGATATCCTTAATGTTGATAACAAATCACGACATCTTATAAATGTTCAGGAAAATGGTGATGCTAAAGAAATTGAAACCGCTCAACGTCATTATCAAGAAGCCCTCGACAAAGTAAAACTCATTCAATATCAAGAAATGGTAAGGTATCATCAAATTTTTTTAAAAATCAACTAAATATAGACAAATTTTTTAGGCTAAACGCGCTTGGAAGCGACAAGAATTCCTTAAAAGTATTGATGATAACATCGATCATTATGTTGATTACATTGGTCCCGATGGATTTTTAACCATTCGACTTTTGTATGCAAATGCTGGAAGCATGGTCGCTTGTATAGTCGCATCCCGTCTCTTTTGGAAGTTCCTCACTCAAGAAGAAGAAGATGAAACAGAAACCCAAGTTTAAAACACCATTATTTAACCAACGAAAAAATGCAATTTGCGAAATTCCATATATCATAATAAATTGTCAAAAAATAATTTTTTTATGATTTTTGTTAAACCCTTTTTATGTATTTTAAAATAATAAATATGATTCATTGCATTTATTTAAGCAAAGCAATAACAGAAACAACAATGAAAAAATAAAAAAAGTAAAATAAAATGAGGGATAAAAAAAAGCCATCGACAGAAGATTATATTCAAAGAGAACATGTTAAAAAAACAATACTACGAAAAAATATAGTAAAAAAGCATAAACAATTCAAAGTAACAAAAAAATATTGCGAGACTCGATTTTCGTTTAAGAAAGGAGAGATAAATCAATCATAAACTTCGATTGAATCCATCGAATAGCTTGCTGATTGGTATATTTCTTCCATTTTTTTCTATGAAAAAACATGGAAATATAAAAAAAGAAGTTTTGACCTTTTGGAACAAGGGGAATTGACATGGAGTTGTCGGTTTTGACCATGTTTTTTCATGATTTAAAAATAGTGTATCACAATTTAATTTTTCCATTTTGTAAATCTCTTAATTTCCAGATTTTAATCGTGAAAGTTGCAATAAAAAGTAGGGATGAAGAAAAAACATGTTTTAACTAATTTCAGTTTTATTGAAACAAAGATTTCTTTACAGAAGAACATGGATGTTAAACAACATCTAACTAACTAATGTAGGTTAAACCACAAATGAGGGCGAAAAGAAGAAAAAAAAAGACATTATTGTTTTGAAAAATCACTTTGCTGCAGCAAAATGAATGACTAAATTCAAGGAGCATTAATTGACACTTCGTTTTCTTCTATTTCTTATTTTTTCAATTTTGTTTTGACTCATTCTTTTTCGCCTTTTTTTCTTCTATGTTTTTGTTGATTTACTGGCACACCTCACCTTTTCGTCTTCGTTGTTGCTTTTGCTATTTTGAAACATATTTTTGCGCAGCGGAAGTGCTTCATCTTTTTTTTTTGTTGTTTTGAGCGATGATACATTTCTTTTATTCTCCCTAAATTTAGCTTTTTTAGTTTTTGTTTAGTACTTTATTTAACATTTTTTTTCATTTACAAAAATTCAAAAGTCAAAAGAGAGCTCGCTCATTTTTTACAAGATTACGAAGAAGAAAAAACTTATCTTTTTTGCTTTTATTTTTTTTCCTTTCTTCCTGTATCATAGAAATGATTATATTCCATTCCATTTTTATTTTTATTTACAAAGTATGCTTCCTCCCTTAAAGCATTTTTTTGTTGCTTAAAACAAACATACACTTCCTCTCACTCAAATGTGCAAAGTACAACAGTAGTGGTTGGTGGTCAGCGTGTACAAAACAAACAAACTAATAAAAAATACCGGTAGTCAGTACTCAGTCAGCTACGTTGACATTTTTTTTTGTCACGGTTTAAGAAAAAGCTTAATAAGATAGAATGGGTGGTTTGCTTTTCGGATAAAATATCATTGCAAAAACATCAGATCTCTTTCCACTTACTTATATTATACATACTTGTTTTTTTTCTTGCCTCGACCATTCTATTTTTTCTTTTGGCGGGAGTTAGTAAAGCAAAAAAAGAAAAGATTTTTTTTCTCTTTTTTGTTTTAAGTTGTTTGTGTGTAATTAAATTTTTGAATTCTTGAATGATTCATTTTTAGTAAGCATCAAAGCCAAATTTTTTTTGATGAATTTAATATATGGGATTGAAAATTATTTGTGGCGGCATTGAGTTAAATGTTTCTGTAGTTAATGAAGAAACTACATGCTTACAAGTTGAATATGCTTTAGCCCATGCCACCAATCAAAAAGGAAATTTGTTCTTGTTTCACATTTTAATGGTCAAGTAAGCTTTTTTTTATAACCCATTTGCATCAGCTGGTGGATGTTTTTTTATTTGCTCACGTCCACTCGCTATTTTTTTACTTGCCTTTTTTTCCCCTATCCTTTTCTTTGCACAATTTTTTTGGTCAGCGGCGCATGCAATATCCACTGGCGACGTATTTTTTAGGCATCTTTTTTATTTACAGCGTTTACTTTTATTTTTCCTCTTGCGCATTTTTTTACGCATTGTCAATGCTGGTTCTTTTTTCTATCCACTTTTTTCACTTCGTGCATGTCTTTTTCTTTATCCATCTTGTGCATTTTTTTACATCAGTAGTAGCCTTTTTTATTTATCTTTTTTCTACCTTGGACATTTTTTTATTGAGTATTTTTTAATTAAACAATTAAAAAATCAAACAAATATGTAGGTTGCTTTAACTTTAAAAAAAGCAAGCTTAATGTTTGAATGATTTTAAAGTTATCTCGTTTTTTATGAATCAGTGATTTTTATTGTCGCAGCAAAGATATTTTATCTCAAACAATATTATTGATTTTTGACTTTAATTATTAGAGTCAGTTTATTGTCACAGCTCTCATGATACTTCTTACATTTTATTAAATATGTTATGAAACCTGTGTTAATAGGAAGCCAATTTAAAGTAAGTGATTAGGCTAAAAGGGGAAAAACGTAGTGTGGAAGAAACGAAGTGACACTTAAGTGTTTCGCTTCGTTTCTCCATAGGCAATACTACTAAAAGGGAGAAGCTAAAAAACATGGGAGTTGAAAGTAGAAATAAAAATTTGCAAACAGTTTAAAGAATGGTTTTAACTTTAAGAAGCAGAAAAAAACTAACACTTTTTTTTGTTCTCAAAATGAAACAAAAATCAGAAGATTTTCTTGAAAGATAAAAATTGTGTGTGTTTTCTTCCTATAACCGCCAAACCACTCAGTAAAAAAAGCAACAACACTTTAAAAAATTGGGCGCTCAATGTTAATAGCATTAAAAGAGAACAATAAACACTAGCATTGTTTTCATCATTTTTGAATATTTTCTTTTCTTCCAATCACAAGGAATTTTTAAGTTAAAAAAAGAAAAGTAATAATGAAAATATCTTTTTTTTACAGCGAAAGAATAATGAAAAACAAGCTCAATGAGTGTTGTTATTTTTTTCAAAAAAGAAAGAAAATAAAAAAAGAAATTTTTTATGCATTTTTTAATCTGATAATAATAAATAATTAACAACAATCAAGTTTAATTGTTTTTTTTCCAAGTTTTTGAAAGTTTTTTTGAAAATGCTTATGAAAAATTTCAAGATAAATTTGGAGCAAAAAAATGTTGGAGACATCTTTGAAACGGCTTACAAAAAAAGAAATAGTTCAGCAAAAAAAATTATACGCTGTGCTCTGAACGATGTATTTTTTTTCTTCGATATCGCGTTCGTCATTTCTGTGATATCCTGCAAAAAAGGCTCTTCACAACGTTGTTTAATAATTTTATCTTCTTTTCAATAAAATTTTTTAAACCCATGATCAACTTTTGTTTCCTTTTTAATTATTTTCCATTTGCATCATGTTTCAAGCAATTAAAAAACAAAACTACTTCATTGTTTATTTTTGTCAAAAATTTTTTTTATTCAACTTACTTTTTTGTTTTGTTTTTTTTACACCTAAACAAGCGAAGTTGAGTTGAAATATTTAATTATATTACTTTACCCCCTTTTTTTTTTAATTTTTTCGCCTTTACCTTTTCTAATTATTAAATAAATAACGGCGGTTAATTTTTATTATTGGTTAAACAGTCGACTTTTTATGCCCAATATTTCGCGTCTTTTTTATTAAAAGTAATTGTTGAGTAAAATTTAACTCCTAAAATTTTTTTTTAAAATATCAAGGGGTTATTTATTTTTTATTACAGTATTCTGGCATTTTTCAATAAAGTCCTGTATTTTTTTTCAACCCCATAATTTATGTTTTTATCTTTGATATTTTTTCAAATCTTTTTTGAAAAGTTCTTGATATTTTAAAGTATAATTTCGTCTTACAATAATGTCATTTTTTAATGAATGTTATGAAAAAAGCATGTATTATTTTCGGTTGTACTTTATTGCTTCTCTTCTTTTTTTGCCGCAAAAAAGATTCAAAGCTTGAAAGAATCACAAAAATAAAATCAATAATTTGTTGCGTCTCCTCTTTTTTTTTTTGCCGCAATAAAGATTCAAAGCTTGAAAGAATCACAAAAATAAAATCAATAATTTGTTGCGTCTCCTCTTTTTTTTCTTCTTTTTTTTTTGCCGCAAAAAAGATTCAAAGCTTGAAAGAATCACAAAAATAAAATCAATAATTTGTTGCATCTCCTCTTTTTTTTCTTCTTTTTTTTTTGCCGCAAAAAAGATTCAAAGCTTGAAAGAATCACAAAAATAAAATCAATAATTTGTTGCGTCACCTCTTTTTTTTCTTCTTTTTTTTTTGCCGCAAAAAAGATTCAAAGCTTGAAAGAATCACAAAAATAAAATCAATAATTTGTTGCGTCTCCTCTTTTTTTTCTTCTTTTTTTTTTGCCGCAAAAAAGATTCAAAGCTTGAAAGAATCACAAAAATAAAATCAATAATTTGTTGCGTCTCCTCTTTTTTTTCTTCTTTTTTTTTTGCCGCAAAAAAGATTCAAAGCTTGAAAGAATCACAAAAATAAAATCAATAATTTGTTGCATCTCCTCTTTTTTTTCTTCTTTTTTTTTTGCCGCAAAAAAGATTCAAAGCTTGAAAGAATCACAAAAATATAATCAATAATTTGTTGCGTCACCTCTTTTTTTTTTGCCGCAATAAAGATTCAAAGCTTGAAAGAATCACAAAAATAAAATCAATAATTTGATGCATCTCCTCTTTTTTTTCTTCTTTTTTTTATGCCGCAAAAAAGATTCAAAGCTTGAAAGAATCACAAAAATAAAATCAATAATTTGTTGCGTCTCCTCTTTTTTTTCTTCTTTTTTTTTTGCCGCAAAAAAGATTCAAAGCTTGAAAGAATCACAAAAATAAAATCAATAATTTGTTGCATCTCCTCTTTTTTTTCTTCTTTTTTTTTTGCCGCAAAAAAGATTCAAAGCTTGAAAGAATCACAAAAATAAAATCAATAATTTGTTGCATCTCCTCTTTTTTTTCTTCTTTTTTTTTTGCCGCAAAAAAGATTCAAAGCTTGAAAGAATCACAAAAATAAAATCAATAATTTGTTGCATCTCCTCTTTTTTTTCTTCTTTTTTTTTTGCCGCAAAAAAGATTCAAAGCTTGAAAGAATCACAAAAATAAAATCAATAATTTGTTGCGTCACCTCTTTTTTTTTATGCCGCAAAAAAGATTCAAAGCTTGAAAGAATCACAAAAATAAAATCAATAATTTGTTGCGTCTCCTCTTTTTTTTCTTCTTTTTTTTTTGCCGCAAAAAAGATTCAAAGCTTGAAAGAATCACAAAAATAAAATCAATAATTTGTTGCATCTCCTCTTTTTTTTCTTCTTTTTTTTTTGCCGCAATAAAGATTCAAAGCTTGAAAGAATCACAAAAATAAAATCAATAATTTGTTGCGTCTCCTCTTTTTTTTCTTCTTTTTTTTTTGCCGCAAAAAAGATTCAAAGCTTGAAAGAATCACAAAAATAAAATCAATAATTTGTTGCGTCTCCTCTTTTTTTTCTTCTTTTTTTTTTGCCGCAAAAAAGATTCAAAGCTTGAAAGAATCACAAAAATAAAATCAATAATTTGTTGCGTCTCCTCTTTTTTTTCTTCTTTTTTTTTTTGCCGCAAAAAAGATTCAAAGCTTGAAAGAATCACAAAAATAAAATCAATAATTTGTTGCGTCACCTCTTTTTTTTTTTGCCGCAATAAAGATTCAAAGCTTGAAAGAATCACAAAAATAAAATCAATAATTTGTTGCGTCTCCTCTTTTTTTTCTTCTTTTTTTTTTTGCCGCAAAAAAGATTCAAAGCTTGAAAGAATCACAAAAATAAAATCAATAATTTGTTGCGTCACCTCTTTTTTTTTTTGCCGCAATAAAGATTCAAAGCTTGAAAGAATCACAAAAATAAAATCAATAATTTGTTGCGTCTCCTCTTTTTTTTCTTCTTTTTTTTTTTGCCGCAAAAAAGATTCAAAGCTTGAAAGAATCACAAAAATAAAATCAATAATTTGTTGCGTCTCCTCTTTTTTTTCTTCTTTTTTTTTTTGCCGCAAAAAAGATTCAAAGTTTGAAAGAATCACAAAAATAAAATCAATAATTTGTTGCGTCTCCTCTTTTTTTTCTTCTTTTTTTTTTGCCGCAAAAAAGATTCAAAGCTTGAAAGAATCACAAAAATAAAATCAATAATTTGTTGCATCTCCTCTTTTTTTTCTTCTTTTTTTTTTGCCGCAAAAAAGATTCAAAGCTTGAAAGAATCACAAAAATAAAATCAATAATTTGTTGCGTCACCTCTTTTTTTTTTTGCCGCAATAAAGATTCAAAGCTTGAAAGAATCACAAAAATAAAATCAATAATTTGATGCATCTCCTCTTTTTTTTCTTCTTTTTTTTATGCCGCAAAAAAGATTCAAAGCTTGAAAGAATCACAAAAATAAAATCAATAATTTGTTGCATCTCCTCTTTTTTTTCTTCTTTTTTTTTTGCCGCAAAAAAGATTCAAAGTTTGAAAGAATCACAAAAATAAAATCAATAATTTGCTGCGTCTCCTCTTTTTTTTCTTCTTTTTTTTTTGCCGCAAAAAAGATTCAAAGCTTGAAAGAATCACAAAAATAAAATCAATAATTTGTTGCGTCTCCTCTTTTTTTTCTTCTTTTTTTTTTGCCGCAAAAAAGATTCAAAGCTTGAAAGAATCACAAAAATAAAATCAATAATTTGTTGCGTCTCCTCTTTTTTTTCTTCTTTTTTTTTTTGCCGCAAAAAAGATTCAAAGCTTGAAAGAATCACAAAAATAAAATCAATAATTTGTTGCGTCTCCTCTTTTTTTTCTTCTTTTTTTTTTGCCGCAAAAAAGATTCAAAGCTTGAAAGAATCACAAAAATAAAATCAATAATTTGTTGCGTCTCCTCTTTTTTTTCTTCTTTTTTTTTTGCCGCAAAAAAGATTCATAATTATTATTTATCATATTTTTTTGCTCATGTTTCTAGTACTTTTCCACAAAAAATGCGTGGTATTTTTAAATATTTTTGCATTTCTTATATCTTGTTTTAATTTTAATTTTAGCTAACATGTCCAATCTTATTATGGATCCAAATAATGTTAATAATAATAAGGATACTAACCCTTATCATAACTATTCAATTCAATCTTCGGATAGTTTTAATGTTTGCTAATAATTTTTTGGAAAAAAACAAATAAAGTTCATTTTTAGACTAATAATTCTTCTGCACCACAACCCCGTGAACACAACACCACCATCCATCATCAAACGAACGAAGTTGTTTTTAATAATAAAAGTTCATCATCAAAGCAGACTTCCTTCGGTGGTTATGGAATTGATGGTGGTGGATATGGTGATGATAAAATGGGAAATGATGATCCAGCACTTCCCTTGCATGCTGAAAAAAACTGCCCTAAAATTCCTGTAAGTTTTTAAAACATTAAATAAAGGAAAAGAATTTTAACAAACCAAAACATTTTTATATTAAAGTATTTTTTTGGTTAGATTCGTTTTCTTTTAAATTAGAATATTCCAAAATATGCAAAATAAAAATAAAAATGAGGGCCTGCATTTAAACAAATTTTTTGATTCCACAAATTAAAAAAGCATAATTTTTAGTGTTGTTATCCATCAGAAGAAAGCCAGCAAGCCGCTGAACAAGCGCAAATGGATTATGGAGATGGTAATTCTAAAAAACCAAAACCTTGCTTAGAGGTAAGAGTTTAATTTTTTTTAATTCGTATTCATTTATTTTCTCTTTTAGAGTAATCCAATTCGAGCTCTCCAACCTAATGCCGCAGAAAGAAAATATTTTGGGATGCCTCCATTACATTTAGTATATATAGGAAATGAAAAATCAAAAGTATATTTCGCTCGAAAATTTTATTCAAATTATTTTATAATTTTTAGGAAATACCTCCAAACCCAAATTTTTTCCAAAGAGGCCGAGCTTGGTTAATGACCAAAGCCGATCAAATTTTAAAAAGGGTAAGCATTTATTTATAAAACAAATCCCTAGCATCCTAAATATTTAAGGAAAGAAAAGAAAAAAAGGAAGAAGAACAAAGATTTAATGATGAAGATAATAAAGAACTTCATCGACGACAAAATCAACAACATCATATACCATCTCATCCTCAACATTTCCCATCTTCACCCCAACAACAACAACCATCTCTCCAACAAGAACCTCGTCAAATTCTAAAAAACCCAACAACAACAACATCAGCAGCATCATCAACCGCCACAGCAGCCACAAAAGCAGCCTTAGCAGCAGCCACAGCAGCCACAGCAGCCACAGCAGCCACAGCAGCCACAGCAGCCACAGCAGCCTCAACAGCCACAACAGCCTCAGCAGCAGCCACAGCAGCCCCAACAGCAGCATCAAATAGCCAAACTTCTTCCACCACCTCCCCAACAACAGAAAGCTTGGAAGTTGAAGTTGTTCAAGTAAGTTTTATTCTTAACTGTCTTTCTTTAAATATGTTTTTGTGGTAAAACCCAAAATGCATATCGATATCATATAAATTTCAAGAGACATTTACACATTTAAACTTCAAAATGATATCATTTCTCATTCGTTTTGTAAACGTAGAAAAAATTTCATAAATTCCTTTTTCAAAATAAATTTCAAAAAAACGCCTTGCATTTAAGATGCGCCAAACACATTTTGGGCAAGACCGCTTTTTTGGAGGAATGGTTTTTTTCACTTTCTTCTTTTGGTTTTTTGGCATTTTGCACAGTAAAAAGATTGAAAAATGAGGGGGTCAGCAGAAGTGTTTATATGATATTTTTAACAAAGGAAGAAGGTAAAAACCAATTACTTTGCAACAGAAAAGTGATCGCCAAGGTTTCGAGTAAAAGCGTTCATGCATTAGGTATTTGACTAATCATGGCCAATTTTATTTAAAAAAATGATGCAAAATTAAAAAAATAATTTCCCAAGTGGTCAGTTGAATAAAGCATTGGATAGTCGCAAAATTTCATTAATAGTTTGTTGATTTTAATTATAAACTTAGAGAGTATTATTTTGTCACACAAAAAAAAATTAATTTAATTTTTTTATGGTTTCTCATTTATTTATTTTTTGCTCTCGTTTCTTTTATTTTTTTGCAAAAAAAAAAGTTTCAATTGTTTCTCATTTTTTTTGCTTTCGTTTCTCTTCATTTTTTGAAAAAAAAGAATCAATATTTTTGCAAAAACAACCAAACAAAATAAATTATTAAAATTTTTCTGTAGATAAAATCTTTAAAAAGAAAGTCATTTACTTTTGTCAAGACAAATGACTTTCTTTTCGTGACACCGAAATCTTCTTTTTTTACTTTCTGTGCTTCCTAAATATTGAATCTCGACACAATTTACACGTTTTATTTTTGGGACAAGTTAAAAAAAATTAAGAGAAAAATCCGGTGTCAAAGCTTTCTGAAGTTTAAATTTTTATTTAAAAAAAAGCTTTGACTTTTTACATTTTTTGAACTTTCTGAGAAGAAATGCTTTTCAAAAAACTCCGAAAAAACATAAAAATTATACTTTCTATTGTCAGACAATAAAAAAATTAGTGTAAAAAAAGTTTGCAATCCGAAGTTATAGAAGAATCTATTTGTCAAACTTATTTTATTTTTTCAGACAACTCAAGAATTGCGTCCATTATTCCATGGATGCAAATTTACATGCGACGGTTATAATGAAGAAAATCAAGCAAATATTGAAAAATTAATTTTGCAAAATGGCGGGGAATTTATTAAACTTATTAATGCTGGAACTGTTATGCATTGCACCCATTTGATCATCCAAAGTTCTTTGCGAACAGAACTTACAAGAAAAGCCAATCTTTTTGGCATCAAAATGGTTAGTGTGAAATGGCTTGTCGATTCATATGAATCAGTAAGTTTGATATTATTTTTACTTTTTTTAGTAACTTAATTTTTTTTAGAAAAAAAAGATCGATGAATTGACTTATAACGTCAATTATCCTTCAACAACTGATGTTGACTATGCCAATTTAAAAATGTTTTCAGCAGGCGTATTTGCTAATATGACATTTTCTGCATCCGGCTTCACCGCTGAAGAAAAATTAAAAATTAAAGAATTATTAAAACTTCATGGGGCAGCTTTCACCAGTGAAATGAGACGTGAAAGCTGCACCCATTTGCTCACAGATAATAATTCTGGAAATAAATATCAAGCAGCAATCTATTGGGGATCTGTACAAATTGTAAATTCTGAATGGCTTACTAAAAAAATTGTAATATTTTGATAGTTTATTATTCTCAATCCTTTTAATTCTCTTTTTTTCAGCAGCGCACTGATGTTGCTGCTGTGTCGCATGGCATTGATGAAGAAGATCTCGTAATATTTTGATACTTTCTTTTTGTTTTATTTCATTCTCTTCTTATTTTTTAGTTCCGCATGCCACAACAACCACTTAATGGACCGCTTCTATCAAATGGTTCTCAAATCACTGATCAGGTTCCTCGGGTAAACATTGTTACTTACTTTTTATTTTATTCTAAACTCTTCTTTTTTTTAGAACCCCTTGCCTCAACAACCACTCGATGGAGCTCTTCTATCAAATGGTTTTCAAACCACTGATAATGTTTCTCGAGTAAACATTACTACCTTCTTTTTATTTTTTAAGAACTTCTTTTTTTAGAACAGCTTGCCACAGCAACCAATTAATGGGCCACTTCATTCGAATAGTATTGAAATAATTGGCCATGATCTTCGGGTAATTACTTTCTTTTTATTTTTTTTTAAAATCTTCATTTTTTAGAACCCCTTGCCTCAACAACCCAATCACCAGCTTGTTTCTTCCGATAGTGTGGAAATAATTGAACATGTGTCTCGGGTAAACATTGTTACTTACTTTTTATTTTTTTCTAAAACTTTTTTTAGAACCCCTTGCCTCATCAACCACAGGCTCTTTCTTCAAACCGTGATGAACCAAGCAGTGATGGACAACAAAGCAATGTTGATGCTCCTGCCGCGCTTGAAAATAATGAAAATGAACATGTTGATGGTTATTTACATGATATTTCCAATGGCTCACCAGCAGACCAAAGTAAGTTTTAATTTTTAGGTCAAAGCTCGGCACGGTTCTTAATCAATTATCCACCCCCATTAAAAAAAAAAAGAAGATTTTTTTCGATCGAACGTACTACACTAATTTATAAATGATCACTCTTAACATTCATTTAAATCTCATACCCTCTGACAAAGCGTATTTTGCTTAACTTACTTATTATTTCAGCCACTGTGGTTTCCAGAAGTGCCACAGGCGCCCCGGTGATTATCCACAGGGGACGCATTCTATATGTCCACAGCGCAACGCGAATGCGTTGCCGTGTGTGCGACAACCTCTTCCATTTAAAACATATTAATTTCATCACGGAAATTAATTTGGTCCCTGGGCCATTTGATGAAAATAATCTTGAATGTGTTAGTGAGAAAAATACAAACCATCCAAACTGTACTAAAAAAAATACTAAAAAAAAATAATTATCTTGGTTTTCAGTTGGAAGCTTGTATTTTTCTTACTAACAAATTCGAGCAAATTTATATTTGTTTTTAAGTGAATAATATTTTTATTTTTTATGATTTTTAAGGCTTTTCGTATCTTTCAGAAAAATTTATTTTGTTAAAGGTTTTTTTTTCTCGCTGTTATTGTATTGTTTTCCTATTTTTGTTATTATAAATTTTTTTTTGTAATCATAAAAATTGATATGTAAAGAAAATGGCTGTTTTTGTTTATTTTTATTGTTTTTTATGTTCGTTAAAAAATTTTATAGTCTAACGCTAGAATCTTTTATTATTTTTAAATTTTTAATTGAAACAAATAAAAAAATTTTTCAATTTTTTCTTCAGTTCGTTTATTATGTAATCACAAAAATAAAATCAATACTTTATTGTTTTTCATTTATTATTTTTTTGCTTCTCTTAGTTTAGAGACGTGCAGGAGCCCTTGCAACGCTAGTGTTCCTTTCCATTTTTTTCTGCCATTTTGATTTATCGAAAGATTAAGGTAGAAAATTAAATGAAACGTTTTTATTATTATTATTATTAAGGCTTATAATATGTATTTTTCATGCTAAATCCGAATATGTAATTTTTATAATAAGTTCATGTCTTGTAACACCTTCAAAATAGCAAAAATAATAGTTTTTCGCCTCGTTAACCCTAACCTCAGCTCCCTTTTGACAAGTTACTTATACCATCGGATAGAGAATTGAATTTTAAAAATGTAGTAAAAATTACAGCTTCGCGGAACATCGCGAACCCATTCATTTAAAAGAAAAACTATTGAAATACATATAAAATCCTTGAAAAAAATGCTTTTTTGATACGAAAATGTGTTTTGGCATTTTGCTCCAAAGAACAAACCCTTTGAAATGCTCCTTCGATGAAGTGAAGCAAGTGTGTTCCCGGCAGAAAAATTTTCAATTTGTTTAATTTTTGGATTCAGATAACTCTATTTTTTTGAAATCTTTATGTTTTGAAATTTTCCTATATAACTAATATCGACATAAGGAATCTTTTGAGACAAAAAATTATTCTATTTTGTCACAGTTGAAAAAACCGTGCACGTCTCTATCTTAGTTTTTGGCAAAAAAAGATTCAATCTTTTGGAGAATCAAAAAAATAAAATAAAATCAATATTTTTATTGCTCCTCATGTTTTTTTTTGTTGCTACTGCCATAGCCAAAAGTGCTGAAGCTTCAAATCAATTTTTTTTGATATCTTTTACAATTAGCTAATTTCTTGTTATGTTTATTTAAAGCATTTTATTATAAAACGTAATAGTTGTTTGAGCAAAAAAATGATAACTAAAGCTTAAATGTAACATATTAATTGGTAGCACACATTATGGACGATATAAAATTAAAAATTACGATTTTTGCAAATTCGCAAGAAAAAAGTTTATTTTTTGGATAGAATTAATATTCTTCATTTTCTTCATGATTATTTTCAATGGAATCAACTTTAACTTCTTCATAATCTTTTTCCAATGCAGCTAAAACTCGGTCGTTACTAAAATCCGCTTTGGTAACTGTGGTTTAGTTCAACAAACTAAAATCAAGTCCTTGTTTTTTTTTCAAACTTAAATAAACCCTGTAAAATGTATTGACCAGATTTTAGTAGGTTGGAACGACTGGATTTTGGTAACTACCTAAATTTTCTCTAGCTTCAGAGAACTCTCATTCTTCCATTCCTTCACCAACATACCAATGAACAAATTCACGTTTAGCATACATGAGATCAAATTTATGATCCAATCTTGCTCAAGCTTCTGAAATGGCTGTGGTGGTGCAACGACACTTGCGGTTTTGCAACTTACGGTTCGACAGGTCAATCAGCCGGTGTTTGTCCATGGAAAAGTTTTTCAACAATTTCGGGCGAATTAGGATTACATGTCATTGTTACAAACAAATCAGGTTTTCCTAGTCTTCGTACAATAGCCATTGCATCATGATAGATAAATAATAAGTAAGCTTCAGCTAAAAAGAAGGGTCAATAAAATAAAATGGAAGCACAAGTCCATGACTTCCAACCACCTTTAGCAACAAAAATTCCATTAATATGTAATAAAAATTAAACCAAGCTTCTATGTATTTATTCATTATGAATCAAAGCTCGTGAAAATACAAAGATTGTGAACCTGTTGATTTTTTTTTTGAGGTCATCTGCGATCTAACGATGGATCAATAGGGCATTTTTATCTCTCTTGGATCTATGCATTATTGAGTTAAAGCCAGTTGATTTATAATTGACACCTCATTTTAATCATTTGAAAATTGAACGCAATGTCGTAGTTTCTCCAAAAAAACAGAAATTTGAGGATTGAGCTGCGCTTCATTTGGTGGCCTTTTTAAAAGAAGCAAGAGATAAAAGTATAATCTCGACAATACAAACAAGGAACAATTAGGACAAAAATAGTGGAATAATCTATTTTTGGTCAATAAAGCATTAACAAGCTAAAAACGTTAAACTTTTTTTTCCCAAAATGATCGATTTTGATTGAAACAGTGTGATAATAAACTTTAATCTTCTTTCCGTTTTTTTCTCGCAAAAATAAAAATCTCTAAATATTTTATATTTTTTTAAAATTCTTTCTTTGATTTTCTTCCACTATAAACTTTTGTATTACAAAAAAGCTTTATCTTGTGTTTCCTTTTTTATGCAAATTATATACAGTACTATTATCGTTTGAAAACGTATCGATGAATTAGCTTTGAAATCAATGAAAACAGATATTAACAAATAAATTATTTTTATCATCGTTTTTTTCGCTTTCCAGTAAATTCTATGAATTTTCAACTTTGAAAAAAACCATTTTTATATTAAATACAAAATGTTTAGGTTTATGAAAAAAGAGAAGAAAAAAAGAAAGCATTCTAGTAATAAAAAAAGATTCTTATGTAATTTGACACAAATAATTTTGTTAATTGGCTTTTTCAATCTCTCTGGTGTTATCGATTGGTTTGACTTTAACAAAGGTGTTTTTTAAATTCCAAATTCGACTTCAATTTGAGAAAAACGGTTGTGCTGAATTTGCAAAAAAACTTTAATTTTGCGTTTTTTGGAAGCATTTGATTGGTGCCACTATTATAACCCTCATATGGTTTGTGTTTTTAGTTCTTCCCATATTGTAAAAACACCACCTATTTTTATCATATTCTTTAAAAAATGGGATCCATTGATTTTCAACATAAGCAACAACACTTTTCAAAGCTTGTTTAGGGCCAGCGAATTTTACAATTTAGAGTTGGTTCAGGGATTTTTTAAATCTTTCCAAAGAAGTAAACAATCTTTTTTTGGTAGCATTTGCAAAGCCATTACGTTTCTTACGCATTTTCTTATCACTTTGTTATCAGATCTATTAACTTTTGAGTTTTTTGGTCGACAATAGTATTTAAATAAGCCACATGCTTTAACTTTTGACAAGATTGCCTTTTCATAATGACATGCGTAAACCGATTTCGTTATTTCTGAAGATGGCAACATGACTTTTAATGGTGTGACTATTCATTGTGCCAGCACTCTTCCGTCGATATTTTTGTTCAACTGAAGGGTGTTGGTAGACAAAGGAAAGTACCACGATTGATGACTATACTTCGGTATCGGCTGGCTAATATATTGCTTGACCGAATGCTTCAATAAAAGCTTATAAATTTTGGATATTCAAATTTTAAATTTGGAAAATAATCATATGAAAAATATATTGGCGTTCGAAAACAAAAACATTTTTTTAATTTTTTTTCAAATTTTTTCAATTTTGTCCAAGTTTTAAGAAATTATACTCTCCATTTAATCAATTATTTTTTTAACTAATAAAAGCTATATTAAAAGGCCGTTCTTTAATTTTCTAAACATAAATTTTATAATTTTAAAGTACAGGAGAAAAATTATAATAACATTTGAATTTTCAAAAGCGGTTTTCAACTCACGCACAAAAAAACCTTTATGGAATCCAAATAATAAATTTTGCAACAAAATTTGAACTTTTTGGCTTTTTAAAAAATTATATAATAAAATGATTAAGAAGCAATATTTAAAGAAAAAAGAAGCAAATAAAAAATCCATCAAAGCATTTTAAAAACAAAATGAATTTACAGAAAAACAAATTACACCAAGTGTTACAAAAGTGTCAGAGAATTGGATTTAAAAGTGAAATGTATTCGTAAGAAAAGAATAATAATTGGTTTTTATATTAATTTTTTTTATGCTTGTTCGAGAATGGACATTATTGGATTCTCAAACCCTTCAAGCTCGACTTGATATGTCCACTTTGATTCATGGAACCGAAAATTTGGTTAATCATAATAAAAAAGTGTTTGGATAAAAGCTTTAAAAAACAAAGAAAATAAAAACAAAAATTTTGCTTTATCTTTTACTTTTTAATTTCTTCGTCACAATGCACATTCTGAATCTGATCCATCACTGAAAAAAAAACGATAAAAAAATAACCGTAAAACGGCCATTTTTTTGCACTATTAGAGAGCTACTTTTCCGCTGGGTCGAATACTGAACGTCTATTTATTTTTGGTCGTTTTACGGATATAAAATAGTCGTTTTACGTCTAAAAAAAGGTCGTTAAAAAACTGTTTATTCGAGGCATGGTACAAATTTTTTTGGTTTTCGACAAAGATTTAAAAATAAAGTTTGATTAAAGAAAATATGATAAAATCAGATAAACTGACTTTTGTCCAAAAATTATACGCTATGGTAAACCAAAGCTTTTTTTTATGTGGAGTGCATAGGCAAACCTTTCCTTTATGTTAATGTAGGTCAGAGCTATTGCTACTGGACCTATATTAACAATTTCTAGTTCAATAGTCTTCAGATGGAGTTACGCACGGCTATGCCGCCACCTTCAGAAAATGAATCAGAAATTAACCGAAAATTCAACCAAAGGTTGTGCCTTAATGTGATAATGTATATAAACAGGGGCTACGTTTGGGTTTCTGAAAAAAATGTGAGCCAGAGAATAAAAGAAATTATTTAGTCGTTAAACGATCACAACAATAGTCGTAAAACGAAAGTTTTTACGATATGATGTTATAGAACGTTCATATTTTATGTAAACGTTTTAAAACGATAAAATAATAACCGTAAAATATACTAAAATAAAAAGACGTTCAAAAACCATCCATATTTTTGACTTATCGTTTTGAAAACGTCTAAAAAAACGCCGTAAAATAGCAAAATTATGGCCGTTTATTAGCCAAAAAAAAAGTGCCGTTTTACGGCAACAGGTTTTTTTTTTTCAGTGATACATTTTGGCCCTTTTATTAATGATGGTTGGATTTTTTTCTATTCCTGAATTTCATATTGGTTTAAAACTCGCGATTGAAACTGCTTTTCCCGTCGCAGAGGCTTCATCCAGTGGAATTTTTATTATTGTTAGTTAATTTTTATTATTTTTAATTAGTACTATTAAGAAATTGTCACCCAAATGGGATTTATTTTATTCTTCCAAAGTTTCACACGGTCACAATCAAGATGAAAGCCTTTTTGATAAAAATTTTCAATGCAAGTTTATAAAGTTTTTTTGAGATTTTTAAAGTTATTTTTAAAAAATTGTTTTAGTAAGCGTTGATATTTAGACTGGAATATCTGTGGCTTTCATGCTTTTTACTTGCTTTGCGTTATGGCCAAAGTAAGTTTTTTTATAGGAAAAAAATTTTTTCTTTCGATTAATTTTATAAAGATTAGGGTGACGAAAAAGCCCAGTGTCAAAATTTTTTGAACCTTTTCACGATTTTTTGTTTTTAAAGAAAAATGATTTTAAACAAATTCAAAAGTAAAAAATGTGAATAACTTTTCAAATATAAAAGACTTGAATATGAAAGAGCTGTGACGACAACGACAATGCAACCTAAAGATTCATCAGATGAAATTTAAATGTGCATGTTTTTTTAAAAATTTTTATTGTAAAATGGCTGATAGATCTCTAAATTTCTTTTGTTTGTTTGTTTGAAAAATATTCATTTTTTAATGGTCACTCAAGCTTTAATTTGTTTAATGTTTTCTTTAAGTTGTAATTTGAAAATAAATAAATTTATTAACCAAACAATGCCATCGTCCATAAACCAATGTTGGCTTAAAAAAATTATTTTCTATTTTCAACGTTTATAAAAAACGAATAGTAAAAATTTTTAAAATTCTCGAAACTTTGTTTTATGTTTATTTTTTAAACCGTTAAAAAGTTAAGTTTTACAATACACATGTTTATGCGTAGACTTTGGCCTAGTCTCATTTTATATTTCAACATTTTTGTAATACGATTTCCATATTTTTTAAACTGCTTATTTCCTCTAAGTGTTTATGTTGCTTAGGCTTAGGCTTAGGCTTAGGCTTAGGCTTAGGCTTAGGCTTAGGCTTAGGCTTAGGCTTAGGCTTAGGCTTAGGCTTAGGCTTAGGCTTAGGCTTAGGCTTAGGCTTAGGCTTAGGCTTTAGGCTTAGGCTTAGGCTTAGGCTTAGGCTTAGGCTTAGGCTTAGGCTTAGGCTTAGGCTTAGGCTTAGGCTTAGGCTTAGGCTTAGGCTTAGGCTTAGGCTTAGGCTTAGGCTTAGGCTTAGGCTTAGGCTTAGGCTTAGGCTTAGGCTTAGGCTTAGGCTTAGGCTTAGGCTTAGGCTTAGGCTTAGGCTTAGGCTTAGGCTTAGGCTTAGGCTTAGGCTTAGGCTTAGGCTTAGGCTTAGGCTTAGGCTTAGGCTTAGGCTTAGGCTTAGGCTTAGGCTTAGGCTTAGGCTTAGGCTTAGGCTTAGGCTTAGGCTTAGGCTTAGGCTTAGGCTTAGGCTTAGGCTTAGGCTTAGGCTTAGGCTTAGGCTTAGGCTTAGGCTTAGGCTTAGGCTTAGGCTTAGGCTTAGGCTTAGGCTTAGGCTTAGGCTTAGGCTTAGGCTTAGGCTTAGGCTTAGGCTTAGGCTTAGGCTTAGGCTTAGGCTTAGGCTTAGGCTTAGGCTTAGGCTTAGGCTTAGGCTTAGGCTTAGGCTTAGGCTTAGGCTTAGGCTTAGGCCTTAGGCTTAGGCTAGGCTTAGGCTTAGGCTTAGGCTTAGGCTTAGGCTTAGGCTTAGGCTTAGGCTTAGGCTTAGGCTTAGGCTTAGGCTTAGGCCTTAGGCTTAGGCTTAGGCTTAGGCTTAGGCTTAGGCTTAGGCTTAGGCTTAGGCTTAGGCTTAGCTTAGGCTTAGGCTTAGGCTTAGCTTAGGCTTAGGCTTAGGCTTAGGCTTAGGCTTAGGCTTAGGCTTAGGCTCTCTCTC
>JAJQJQ010000350.1:0-27552 GCA_028622995.1 Panagrolaimus kolymaensis | reverse complement strand
TTTTTTAAATATCGGCGTCTTATATCATAGAAAATGGATGAGAAGAGTATCGCTTTTTATTTCATCAGAAATTTTCAAATGCTTTTTTCAACAAAAATATTTATTTAACTCATATAAAATCGAGGTGTAGTAATTTAAGCAATCTTGTCCATTTTTTGCCTCTCCTCCTCGCATTGAAATTATAGCATGAAGAGTGTCATTGTTAGGGATTTTACAATCTGCCAAGTTTTGCCTTCCTTCAATTGCTTATCATAAACAATGTTGAAGTGTCAGGTGCATTCGCCATGGATCAATTTTTTCAAATTCTTAATTGTTGTGGATTTACTAATTCGCTAAATTTAATTTTTATTTGTTGACAAATTAAAAATTATTTTTGTTGAGGCATTAAGCAATTCATTTAATTATGAAACAATTAACATAAAAGAAAAAAAGAAATATAAAATATTCACAAAAAAAACTTTTCTTTCACGAAAGAAAAAAAAACCAAAGCTAACATTTTTTTGTGAATGATGCTTTTAATGAATGTTGTTCGTTTTCTCTCGTTCGCTATTTCTTCTTCGTTATTGATTGGTTTAAATTTTATCTCACTTTAATGTTGTTGTTTTTTTTAGCATTTTTTTTGTTTACAAATAAAACCAAAAAAAATTTTTTCTGCGCTAACAAAAAAATGATTATCCTTTTTTTGTGCAAAATTTCTTTTGCTTGTTTTTTAGCTTTAAAATGAAAAAAAAAGAAATTTTCATATTTCTTTATTGAGCTTTTTTCTTTTTGAATATTTTGTTTTCTACAATATTTTTTATTTTTTTTATGTTATAAAAATAAATAAAAATGAAATTTTAAATCCAGTTGATTATTATTATCAATAAGTAAAGGAGAGAATTTTTTTATGACAAAGGAGTAAAAAAACATGACATTGTTGGATGTGACGGAGCTGTTTTCTTCGAATTTTATGTTCCAATGTCACACCATTTGGTGTGTCACAATTTATATATACAATACCACAATAATAATTAATGAACCTTTTACAAGGAAAATAAATTTTAACTGTCATAGACAATTTTTTTAAATTCAAAATATAAAAAAAATCTTACATTTTGCAAAAAAATGAATCAAAGTTTTTATAAACTCAATAAAATGCTCTTATTATTTTCCGAATACATAAACTTGAAAAAAAGATAAAAAGATTAAACTTCGTTGAGAACTTTTTTCATCAAAAACAGAAAGACTATTAAATGCTTGATTTTTTAAATTTCTAGTTTTTTCGATGATTTTAAACACGAAAAAAAAAGCATTTTCAGAAAATTATTTAAAAAAACGATTTCTTGCAAAAAAATATTAACAAAAAATGCCTCTGTTTTCTTTTCTTTTTTAACCACAATTTTGTAATTGGCTTTTGTCCAAAAAAATTTCAATTTTTTCTGCATCTTTCTTTTTGGTGTTTTTTTAAAGCAAAAATTCAACGATTAGCGGCGGATGGGTGAATGAAGATTGGTCATATAATCTGTAGCGTTTCTTTTTTTCTGCGCTAACAAAAAAACATTTTTATTTTTTTTACCGCCGTATTTTTTTTTGTTTTGTTATTGATTTTTGCATTAACTAACAGAAAGAAGCCATTTTTCTTTTTATTTATTTTTTAGTTCTTTCTTTTTTGAATATTTTGTTTCTATAATTTTTTTATTCTAAACTCAAAAAAAATATTTAAAACCGGGGATTTTAAGAAACTGTCATTCATTGCCTTAAAGTCAAAATAAACGAAAAAAAATGCTTATGTATATTCCCGGTTATTTATTAACATTTTTTTATCCATGTTTTAATAACATGGATTAAATATTCAATTAACTGCACAAAATATGGTTCCGATATCCCCAGTGGGGCAGAATACATAAATTTAAACTGCAAAATAAAAAATTGGTTAAAAAACTTTTGAATACATATTTTAAATCTTCTTTATTATTTTTGACCTCGCGACGAAAAATATTTAATAAACTTTAGAATCAAATGAGGAAACATTTTTAAAAGCGATGTTAAAAAAATTTTTCAGCAAATTTTATATATTTTCATTCATATTTTTTTATTGTTGTCATTACTTCTTGGCATCTGCTTTTGGTTTCATAAAAAGATAATTATTCAAAAAAAATCACTCATGCGTAAGATTTCGTTTGTGGAAAAAATCTAAAAGAATGCAAGAAATTAAAATAGAAAATCTTTGAATAAGAAATAATAATTCTAGAGAAAATTCCTTACTTTTCTTATTTAAAAACTAAACAGACATAAGGGATTTAAGAAATGGATGCAAAAAAACCAAAAACCATCATTTGAATGAATTTAAGAAGTTTTAACTATGAAACAAATATTTTTTTCCCTTTCAGCAGATCTTATTTTATTCTTTTTTTTTGTTACTTTCTTCAATTTAAATTCAAGCAAATACGAGACACTTCAAAAATGGCTGCAAGATATTCAACGTAATGAAAGTAGCTGTGATTTTTTTAGAAAAAAAAAGAAATTTCAAGTCATTTTTTAATTATGCTCAGGAAACTCAGAATAAATAGAAACAGCATAATATAAACATATTTTTCTGTTTATACAAAAAATTTTTTTTTATAAAACTTCTTCTTCTGCTAATAGTGTTAAAAAAAGATGCTTTAACGTCATTTTTTGAAAATGGACGACGACGAACATTTACGATTTTTATAATGCCATAAGAATAAATATCTGACGGAATCCAGCTTGCTCTGAATTTCTTACTTCCGGAGCCATATTTATGAGGGTGCATTGGGGAAGAATCCGTACTTTAGTTTTGTGTTTGCTCTTTTCCAAAAAAATGAATGGCAAAGAAAAAGCTTCTTTTTTTTAAATTTCAAAGACTAAACAAAATCAAAAAAAAAAAGAAAAGAAAAGGCTTTTTAAATATTCAAAAACAAAGACAATAAAAAAGCTGCAAAAGTAAACCAATGAATTTTGTCAAAATTTTTCTTTTCATTTTTCGTATCTTTTTTTTTTGGTTTTTTTTAAAGCAAAACATTCAATGATAGCGGCAGATGGGTGTAGTAGGTGGATTAGTCATATAATGTGTAGCGTTTCTTTCTTCTTTTTTTTGCGCTAACAAAAAAGCAATTTATTTTTTTACCGCCGTATTTTTTCTTGTTATTGATTTTTGCATTGACTAACAGAAAGAAGCCATTTGTTTTTTCTTTTTTTCATCTCTTTCTTTTTTGAATATTTTGTTTCTACAATTTTTTTATTTTAAACCTCAAAATAAAATATTTAAAACACGGGGATTTTTAGCCACCGTCATTCATAGCATTGAAGTTAAAATAACAAAAAAAATTGCTTATGGATCCTCGCAATCATATTTTTACTCCAGTAATTTTAATAACATTTTTTATCCATGTTCTTAAAACATGGATTAAATCATCCATTAACTGTATGTCGCATGCATTAAATTTTCCCAGTTGGGGAGAATACATCAATCCACATTGCAAAATATATTATTCTTAAAAAACTATGAATACATATTTTAAAAGGTTTATGCCCAAGAAAAAAGATTTCAATTTTCTCCAAATATCTTTTTGCAAGACTTTAAACAAAAAAAGAAATTAAACATTCCAAATATTTAAAAACAAAAGCAAAAAAGCTATAAAAAAAGGAAAATACAAAATAAAATTTGATGAATTTTGTCAAAATTTCTTTTGTTATTTATCTGCCTCTTTTTTCTTGGATTTTTTAAAGCTAAAATTTGTTAGAAATCAATTATTTATAGTTGATTGGTGTATATGGATTAGTCTTATGTCTTTTTCTTTTTGAGCTAACGAAAAAGTGTTTAATTTTCGTGCAAAAAATTGCTTGGTTTTTTTAACTCCTTTCTTTTTAAATATTTTGTTTTTAATAATTTTTTTTTTATTTCTTTCACTTATGCTTTCTGGTTTGAAAAAACTTAAGTTTGGTCTTCTCAAAGTAAGGTTACCATGTCATCAAAGAAATGAACGTAAAACTAGTTGAACCCGAGAAATTTTAGAAACTCTAATTTCTGTTTGCAACTTCTTTTTTATTATATTTTTTTTCTTATAGATTTTGAATGCCATACTCGAAAGCACCTAATCCTGCATTGCGTTTTATGTCGCCATCAAGAAAATCTGGTGAATCGTGAAAATGCTTTCATTATTTTTTGTTGTGGCAATTATTTAAAATTGTTCTAAACAATGGACATAATTTGAAATTTTTTTAAACTAATTTTCGTCATTGTATGGTATCTTCTGTGGCTTGAACCTTATATGAAACCAAAAAAAAAGAGATAAGCTTTTCAATATTCAAAAAGAAAAACTGCAAAAGAAAAAAATCGATGAACTATATCAAATTTTTTCTTTTCATTATTTTCCTTTGCATCTTTTTTGCTTTGTTTTTTTTAAGCTAAAAATTTATTGGGAAAACAATCATTAAAAGTGGATGAGTGTAGTAGGTGATTAATCATAACATGTCTAGCGTTTGCTTCTCTTTCTGCGCTAACGACAAACATGACTATTCATTTCTTTTTTCGAGCAAAAGATTTCTTTAGTTTTGTTTCAGCTTTAAAAAGCGGTGAAAAAATAAGTTTTTTTGATATGATTTTTTACGTTTTCCTCTTTGAATATTTTATTTTTAAATTTTTATTTTATTTTAAAATAAAACAAAGATTTCAAGTCCAATTGATCAATGGGTTTCTATTGTATATTGCACAAGCAATTTTTTCTGTCTTTCCCTTACTCATTGGTTTTGGGAACTTTTAATTTTAAAAGTGGTATTCAAGTGATCCCGCTTGGAGCTGCTTTATTTAATAATAGCAACACAAAAGATATTAAAAAAGCTGCAATGGTTTTCCACGAAGCACTCAAACAAAATGCCATTAGAAAAAATATTGAAAGTTTCATTAAGTTTTTATTAATGAAAAAAATAAAAACAATCCAAATAAAAATTCTTCAAAGTTTCTTTACTAAATTTAGATTTTTATTCTGATAACAAAAAAGTATAAACAGCAAAACTTTGTTAATCATTTCATTTATAAAGTAGAAAAAATCAAATAATTCTGATCTTGTTACTCTACGAAGTTTAAATTTATTCGCTCATTTTTTTTTTGTTGCATTTTTTGTTTTTTTGAAAGCAAAAAAAATGTTGACAACACTAAAAGAGGATGGATGTTTGTTGATTAATCATAACATGTCTAGCGTCTCTTTTTTATTTTTGCGCCAAAGAAAAAAAATTATTTCAGAGCTTTTTGCTTTTAAAAAACAGCAAAAAAACGTTTTTTTCTTATTATTTTTTCAAGCTTTTTCTTTTTGAATATTTTGTTTAATTATTTTTTTATTTCGAGACTTAAAAAATATTTTAAAACGAGATATTTCAAGAACCTCGTCCGCCATAGATAACACAGTTTAAAATTTTTTCTAAAACTCTTAACAGCAGCAGAATTTTTTTAAAGATTCGAAGTGTAAAGAAATATGACACCAGTTTCTTTGCTCTGGATGTTCTTAGATTAGATGCTAACATTTTTTTTGTTTGTTGAATGATGCTTTCAATAAATTTTTTTTCTCTTATCCGCGTTTTTTTTTGTGTCTTCGTTATTGATTGTTTTGAAAATTTATAGCACTTTTAATCGTGTTTTTTCGGCATTTTTTTTATTAAAATATAAAACAAAAAAGATACATTCTTTGCTTTGTTAAATAAAAATTACAAAAGTTTGATTTACTTAAAATTTTTTGTATTTTGTAAATAATAATATTTTCTCTGATGATGTCCAAAAAACGATAAGCGAATTGAAAGTATTTGTAATCAATTTTTTTCTTGTTGTTTCACAGCTTGTGGAGGAGCTTTGAAGACGAGATTTTAAAAAAAATCCAGTGTGTAACTTTGTTGTGCAAAAAAACTATAATGATAAAGCTTTAATGTACGAAAGAAAAAAGTCATAAAATGTAATCTAAAATTTGAAAAATTCTGAAGCACGGGCAATCTTTAATTTTTTAAATTCTCGTTAATGGTTGAGTACACTTTAACTTTTTTTGTATTTTACCACTTCATTGTAGGACAAAAGAACTCCATTTTTTCGGGCACTTTGTCATCGATTTATCTTTTCTTCTTTCAATACCAATTTAGGTAATCTTTTCTTTTTTCGATGCTATTTTTTTTATAGGTAAATAAAGAATGATTATTAATTTTATACTTTATATTGGCCCGTACATAAAACAAACTAAATAACATCTTAATAGAAATATTATTGTTTTTTGTTGCCAGTTAGCTTACTGATTTTTGTTTTTATTTCATTTCACTCAATGGCTCGCTCTACCAAATTTTCAAACTTATTAAGCGCTTTAATAATAGTTTTATAAATTACCAACTTTAATCAAAATCACTCTGATTTAAAGGATATTTAAAATTAAGATTGTAAAAACAAATGTAACAGGATAATTAAAGAAAATGACTATGTTTTTCTTCTTTTTTTATTAAAAGCTTTTTTTAAGAAGGTCGAATTTATTTATTTTTGATTGCCATGGATGAAAGAAGAAGAGCCAATGCATAATTTCCATGGAAATTATTTTATTTCATTTTTTTTCTCTAACAGACTCACAGAAAAAAAAATCTAATAAATCAAAAAATTGAAAAGAGTGTTTTTCAATGGCACAAAAATAAAAAATCTGGAGACGAAAAAGGGCACAAATATTCAATTTTTAATTATGTAATCGTTTAAGTTTTATAAATGTTTCAACAAATATTCCTGATTTGCCTTCGATTGAAGTTGTCCAAACTTCTCAAAATGAGCCGCTACTTCGCTTGTTTCTTTTTTGAAATTGTAAGTTGATAATTTTTATCCCTCCTTCATGATCATGATGCTTATTAATTCATTGGTTTTGTTGTAACTTTACATTAAGTTTTTCATCAATATTTCACGAAATGTATTTTACAAAAAAAACTAAAACAAAATATTCAAAACAAAAAAAAACGCTTTCAACAAAGAAACAAAAAAAACTGAACAAAAGCGAGAAAACAAAAAGAGCAAGCGACTGATGTCTTTTTTTGTTTAACGCTTTTTCATTTTTTTGTGAAAGAAAAAAAATTTGCGCAAAAAAAAAATGCACATTCAGCCATTCCGTTTTTTTTTTGTTGGCAGTGGTGCTTTTAATTTTTATGCACCCAAAACAAATGGAAAGATCATAAAATTTATGAATTTAAAATCAAAGTTGTTGTCGCAACAAAAAATCCTTCAACTCACAATTGTAAACAAAATTTAAAACAAAATAAAAGAAATTGTTTTCTTTCAAACTATTGTTTTTTCTTCGAAAATGAATGTTAGCAATTAAGCTTTTTTTATTTTTTTTTATTTTCTAATGTATTCTTACTGCATTTTCAATTAGAATTATTTCTACTTTGAACAATTGATTAAATATTTTTGTGAGTGACTTTGTCCGGAGAGATAGTGGAATGTTTTATGACGACGACTTTGTTTTTAATAATAATTTTCAAAGGGGTCAACAAACAAACGAAATCAAAAAAAAGAAAAGCAAGCTTTTACAAAATATTCAAAAACATAAAAACGAAGTAGAAAAAAATAGAAAAATTGCAAAAAAAAAAACGCTCTATTTTTTGTATTTTTTTCCACGTTTTTGAAAACATAAAATGAAGAGAAAAAAAAACAATTAATGACGGATGGGTGCATGCATGTGGATCATTGGACGTTATGGCGGTTTTTTGGGCGAAATAAATTGATAACAGCCGAAGCCCATCTTCGGAAAATATTTGGCCGATTTTCATCAGCTTCATATTTTTCAACTGAAAAAGCAAACAATAAAAAAAATTAATTGATAAATAATTTGTAAACATACTTTTAGCTTCAATTAAATTTTTAATTTTTTTTTGTTTTTCGGTCAAAACTAAAAAGAATAAAGTTTTAAGAAATATATAAATTTGTTTCAGTATTTAAACTTACTTTTTGAAGAAGTTTCATCTTCTGTTTCTTCTTCTTCACTTTCATCATCTTCTTCTTGTTCTTCTTGATTTTGAAGAAGCCATTTAAATTCACCTGGTTTAGGTGTTGCCTTTACAGGCGTTTTGTATGTGGCCACAAAAACAGCCGATTCCTGCCTTTGTTGGCTTTTAAGAGCTGAAGAAGAAGCTCCATATTCTTCATCAGCTTTTCTTCGTTCCATATAATCATCTTGATCTTCGGCTGCCATATTTTCTACAACGAAAAAAAATCAATTAATATTGTCAAAATTTTCTTTTCTATTTTTTTTTTGAATGTTTTTTTGTTTTTAAAATCAAAAAAAACTGTTTGCGAAAACAATGATTAAAAAGCGGATGGGTGTATGGAGTGGATTGGTCATAACATGTTTTAGCCTTTTTTTTCTTTCGGCGCTAACAAAAAAGCATTTTTATTTTCTTCTGTTTTTTTAAGCAAAAAAATGAAATTTCTTTTGCTTTGTTTTTTAGCTTTAAATTGCAGAGAAGAAATTTAATTTTATTTTTATTAAGCATTTTTCTTTTTGAATATTTTATTTTTGCAATATTTATTTTTGTTTGAAAATAAATAAATAAAAACAAAGATTTCAAGTCCAATTCATCAATGGGTTTTTCTATTGTTTTATTGGCACAAGCAATTTTTTTTATCATTCCACTCTCATTTTTTGGGAAATAGAAAAAAAGATTTCGATTGAAAAACAATGGCGCTTTCAACTGCCAAATTACTTTACGACTCAAAAAAGCGAAGATACAACAATGCCATATATTCAAATTGCCGCTGCTTTGAGTAAAAACACAAATACAAAAATGATCAAAGCAGCGGCTATTGCTTTCCATGAAAATCTAAAACATAATGCAATCAAGAAAAATAATGTTTCATAAAGTTTTTATTAATGAAAAAATTAAAAATCAAACATTTCTTGTCATTATTACTCTAAGAAGTTTTAATTTATTCGCTCATTTTATTTTTTTTTTATTTTAAGACAAAAAAATTATTTTAAAACGAGAGATTTCAAGAACTCGTCCGCCATAGATATGAAGCACTGTTTAAAATAATTTCTAAAACTCTAAACAACAGTAGAGTTTTTTTTAAAGCTTCAAATGTGTAAAGAAAGATGAAACAAATTACTTTGCTATTGATGTTTTGGGGTCAGATGGCGCCATAGTTTTATATATTTGAGTTCAAATGCTCCTCCAATGGCTATTTCCAAATTCATTTATCAAATTTGGATGATTGAAAAGATAAAAAAGTATTGAATTTACTGGTCTTGACGTTTAAAAAAATTTTATTTTCATTTTTGAAAACAATAAAAATTTTAAATTTTTTGAATTATTTTTCTATTCTCCTCACAGAATTTTCCAAACAAACTGTGCTTTTTAATTATTCAAATACTTGGAACATTTTTAATAGAATTTCTTGTTTGCATTGATTGACAAAACATTTTGATTGAAAAATTTTATTTCATTTTATTTTCCTTCATTGCTATTAGTTTCATTGCTTTTATCTTCCTCCTCTTGTTTTTGAAAAAGCCATTTGAATTCACCTGTTTTTGGGAAAAGACTGAACAGGAACCTTAATATTTAGCAACAAAAAAACAAGCAAGGATTCTTGTTTTTCTTAAGTTTTCGGGTTTTGTTTCACTGCTGCAATTTGTTTTTGAAGCATTTCACGATATAAAGCATCAAAGGATCATTTTGTTTTGTTCATAAAAATCAGAATCTTCCAAATATAAAAATTAAAATTATGCTAGATTTTTTTAAATTATTCTTTCAAATTTTAAATATTTCGAATCCATGCTGACGATTGAATCATCTGCACTATTTTCTTTTCTCATTGTTCCATTAAGCATCAACATGAAATCCGACAAATTATTTGGTGTCCTTTCGCTATTCATTGATGAGGATGATTCAACTGTCATTATTTATTTTTATGGTCTCATATTTATTTCATTATTAAGACTTTGAGAATATAAAAAAAAGATGATTAAAAT
The DNA here is from genome assembly GCA_028622995.1 of Panagrolaimus kolymaensis. Classification (NCBI taxonomy): domain Eukaryota; kingdom Metazoa; phylum Nematoda; class Chromadorea; order Rhabditida; family Panagrolaimidae; genus Panagrolaimus; species Panagrolaimus kolymaensis. The sequence continues at coordinate 17,578 of JAJQJQ010000350.1, read as the reverse complement.
ATTCAAAGAAAAAAATTTCTTTCCCAAAAAAAAAAAGAAAACCCAAAGCTAACATTTTTTGTTTGTTGAACGATGCTTTCACTGAATTTTTTTTTCTGTCGTCCCGCTAATTTTTCTTCTCTTCAGTATTGATTGATTGTTTTAAAAATTTCAGCGCACCTTTAATCGTGTTTTTTTTAGCATTTTTTTTATTAAAATATAAAACAAAAAAAGTTTTTTTTTTCGTGAACAAATTTCTTTGGTTTTATTTTTTAGCTTTAAAATATTACAAAAAAACTATTTTTTACTTTTTTTTACGCTTTCCTTTTTGAATATTTTGTTTTTATAATATTTTTTTAATTTAAAAATTCAGAAAATAAATAAAAATTAAGATTTCAAAATCTTGTCTGTCATAGCTTCGATCGAAGAGCTAAGATAAATAGCAAATTTCACTAAAGCTATTATTTTTCAAATTTAATGAAATATATCGCCTTGAATGAAAGCGGTCATGTAAAACTCTTGGATTTGGGATGTTCAAAAGATGTAACCAAAGTTACTATTCTTCCACTGGCTACACAAATGATGCACCTAAAGAAAAAAAGAAGCCAGAATCAGCTAGATTTTTCCACTGACTTCTAATAAAAAGGAATTACATATGCCTCGGATATCACAGAATAAAAGTTGGAATTTAAAAAAAAATTTCTTTGCAAAATTTAAGCAGCATTTTTTTTACTTAAAAAATTGGCTAAAGATTTACTTATTTTGCTGGAATAAATATTAATAATAGTTATTAAAATTTTAAATTGCAATAACAAACCAAGAAACATTTGATAGAGAAAATCAACCCAAAACAAAAGTTTTTGTTTAGTTTATTATTCAAGATACGTATAAAATTTGTATGTATTAATTTTTTGAAGCGATTAGTCGTTTTCAACGTTGTTTTTACAATGTTTGGTATAAATACAATGTTTTATTTTTTGTTAGCTTTGACAAAATTCACAAATTTAAGTATCTATGTAGTTTTTTATCGTTGCCATCGTCTTATTGTGTTTCCACCTGTTTTTGAACGATTCTTTAATATTCTCCATTTTTTTGGATGAAATACTACAATGGTTTGATAATTTGAAAAAAAAAATGTCTTTGATTGCTGTCTTTTTTTAGTTTTAACTACTGACGATGTTTGGTAATAAGTATCAATTTCAGCTTGCTTTTCTTTCAAGGCAATCAAAATCTTATTCACCAGCTATCAAAAAAAGAAAGACAAGCTTTTCAAATATTCAAAAAGAAAAACTAGAATGAAAAAACCCAAAAAAAGAAAATCGATGAACTTTGTCAAATTTTTTATTTTCATTATTTTTCTTTGCATATTTTTTAAGGTGTTTTTATAACTAAAATTTGTGGGGAAAGCAACGATTAAAAGAGGATGGGTGTATGTGGATTTATCATAAGATGTCTTGCGTTTTTTTCTTTCTGCGCTAACAAAAAAATAAAAACATTTTCTTTCCTTTCTTTGCGCCAAAATGTTTTTTGGTATATATTTTTACTTTAATAAATCGAAAAAAAAACATATTCCTTTTATTTTTTGAACTCTTTTCTTTTTGAATATTTTGTTTTAATTACTTTTTTATACTTCAAAATTCTAAATTTTTAGAAACTCTTAACTGCAGCAGTATTTTTTTTAGAGCTTCAAAAGTGTAAAGAAATATGAATGACATGAGTTACTTTGCTATCGACGTTCTTGGATTATTAGGAGCTTCTCTCATTTTGTGTTTAAATGCCACTCCAATGGCTGTTTCCAAATTCATTTATCAAATTTGGATAATTGAAAAAAGAAAAAAAAGCATAGAATTTACTGGCCTTGATGTTTAAAAAAATTCTTATTTTCATTTTCAATGATGAAAACAATAAAAATTTTAAAGACTTTTTGAATTATTTTTCTATTCTCCTCACAGAATTTTTCAAACAAACTGTGCTTTTTAATTATTCAAATACTTGGAACATTTTTAATAGAATTTCTTATTTTTTGATAGCATTGACAAAATTTATTGATTGATGACTTTTAATTTGATTGAGATGAAACGGCCATAGATGGTTCGACACTTTCCAACTAATTTATATTATAATTTATTGTTGTTTCATTTAAAGTTTTTGAGTTGTTTGCCGCCGCCATTTGATTATTTACATTTTTCTTTTTGAGCCTAGAGTTCCTGATTATCAGCATATCATATTCAACTGATATTGCCAAACCTTTGCCATGAAGTTTAATATCCAAAAAAATAAATATCTTTCAAAAAAAGAAAACCCAAAGCTAACATTTTTTTGTTTGTTGAACGATGCTTTCAATGAATTTTTTTTTCGGTCGTCCGCTTTTTTTTGTGTTCATTATTGATTGATTGTTTTGAAAATTTCAGCGCACTTTTAATCGCGTTTTTTTAGCATTTTTTTATTGAACTATAAAACAAAAAAGATACATACATACTTTGCTTTTTCAAAAAGAAAATTACAAAAGTTCGATTTGATTAAATGTTATCAATTTTTTTCTTTTTTCACAGCTGGCGGAGGCTTGGAAGACGAGGGCTGTTGGTCTGGAACTTCATGATTGGTTCCTTTGACTAAAAATAAAAAAATTTTGTATAAAAATATTAGGCAATTAATATAATTTTTTGTAATGCAAAGTAAAAAGTATTATATATTTTGAAAAAAAGAAAACAAAATAACCCACCAGTTAATTTTGATAATTTTTTATTCTTCTTTTTTGAAAATAAATTCTGCACTGCTGAAACCCCATTTGAAATGCCTCTTTTGAAAAAATTAGGCATTTTTGCATTGGCAGCATATTCTTCGTCTAAAAAAGAAAACGATAAAAAAAATTATTGAAAGATAATTTGTAAACAAACTTTTTTTATCAATAATTTTTTTAATTTTTTTTTGTTGATCGCTCATGACTAAAAAAATAAAGTTTTAAGATATATATAAAATTGTTTCAGAATTTAAACTTACTGGTGGAAGAATCATCATCATCTGATGATTCTTCTTCAGAATCATCTTCTTCTTTTTCTTCTTGATGCTGCTGGACCAGATATTTAAATTCGCCGGGTTTAGGCAAATCTTTTACCGGTCCTTGGTAAGTGGCCACAAAAAACAGCAGATTCCTGTCTTTCTTCTGCTTTAATAGCTGAAGCAGCTTTATAATGAGCATCATCTTCAGCTTTTCGTTTCATATAATCATCTTGATCTTCGGCTGCCATATTTTCTGCAACAAAAAAATTCGATTAATTTTGTCAAAATTTTCTTTTCTTTTTTTTTGCATGTTTTGTCAAAAAAAAATTTGTTTGGGGAAAACAACGATTTAAAGCGGATGGGTGCAGTGAGTGGATTAATCATAACATGTTTTAGTCTTTTTTTCTTTCGGCGCTAACAAAAAAGAATTTTTATTTTCTTCTGTTTTATTTTTAGCAAAAAAAGAAATTTCTTTTGCTTTGTTTTTAGCTTTAAATTGCAGAGAAAAAAATTTATTTTTATTTTTATTAAGCATTTTCCTTTTTGAATATTTTATTTCTACAATATTTTTATTTTTTTTAAATTAAAAAAATACTAAGAGAGCGATTTCTTCGTTTTGAAAATTTTCTAAACTGAAAAGAACACGAAAAGGGCGGACATGTCATTACGCCAACTACGCTGGCGTCACTCGTTTGCGGACATTTTTTTTGAGTGTAATTTATCAATGAATCTCAGTTGTTTTACTGGCACAAGCTATTGTTGCTTCCATCCCACATTTCTTTTGGGAATCATTAAATTTTAAAAAGACAATTCAATATATTCCGATTGCCGCTGCTTTGAATAAAAATTCTAAAACCAACTTAATTAAAGAAGCCTCCAATATGTTTAATAATTTCCTCAAAATGAATGCTTCGAAAGTTAAAAGCCAATGTTTCATTAAATTTGTTTTGATTAAAAAATTAAAAAGAAATCAAACAAAAAAATTCTAAATTTCTTTGTTAAAGGGAGTGTCTCAGCAAACGAGAAAACTTTTACTACAGCGGGTGTTCCTAGCCCGAAAGTTCATTGTCTCAAAAGCTTACAAAGTGCTACGAATTTTTGTAGCTTTTTGTAGCATTTTGAGAAAAAAAAACAAAGTGCTACAAAAAGCTACAAAAAATCTGAAGCTCTTTGTAAGCTTTTGAGACAATGAAAAAAAACTTTCGGGCTAGGAACACCCGCTGTAAGGAGTTTTCTCGTTTGCTGAGACACTCCCTTTAAATTTTGATATTTCTTTACGGTAATAAAAAAATATAAACAAAAAACTTGGTTAATTATTTATAAAATACAATATTTCAGGAATGGTATTAGAATTTCTTTTTTTTTGATAGCATTGACAAAACTTATTGATTGAAAAAATTTTCTTTGATTTTTCTTTCTCGCTATTAGCTTCATTGCCTTTTTCTTTATCTTCTTGGGTTTACTCCTCTTATTTTTGAACCAACAACCACTTAAATTCTCCATGTTTTGGTGGCGATTTTTTAGAACTTTGGTAACTTAAAAAGAAAAAAACAAAGACTCTTCAGTTTTTCAAAAAAAATTACAATGAAACGAAAAGCAAAAACCTAAAAAAATTTAAATCAAAAAATAAAAAACCGATGAATTTTTGCTTAAATTTTTCCTTCTTTTTTGTATCTTTTTTTTGTGCGTTTTTGAAAGAAAAAACATTTGTTGGGAAACCATAGATTAAAAGCGGATGGGTGCAGTAAGTGGATTAATCATAACATGTTTTAGAATTTCTTTCTTTTTGCGCTAACAAAAAAACCCTTTATTTTTTTTTACCGCCGTATTTTTTTTGTTATTGATTTTTGCATTAACTAACAGAAAGAAGCCATTTTCTTTTTACTTTTTTTGATTTCTTTCCTTTTTGAATATTTTGTTTCTATAATTTTATTATTTTTAAAATTTAAAAAATAAAGTAAAACCCAAGATTTCAAAATTTCAAGGGTAACTAATTACCATAAAAGCTTAAATAAAAATGAAATATTAAAAAAAAATTTATACAGCCAATGTGCTTGGCTGTGACGGAGCAGTTGTTTTAAGAATATTGGGCTCAAATGTGACACCATTTGCCGTATCACAATTTCTTTATAATATTTGGACGAAAGAAAAAAAAAATGCTAGTCGAGAATTTCTTGAAGTTTAAACAGTGTTTTTAAACTTCCACTTTTTCCTTCGCTCTCTCACTCATTTTTTTATTTTTATTTTTTATTCTCTCCCAACTCCCAGATTTTACCGTCACTCTTGAAAATAAGAGAGCATTATATTAAAAAAAATAACAACCGAAATTAAAAAGATCGATCAAAAGAGGAAAGCAATAATAATTATTTGGTAGACACTGAAGAAATAAGCTTGTAATTTTAAGTAATTTTACTTTAATATCTCCGTCAAAGAAATTCTGGTGAATAGTGTAAATGCTTTCATTATTTTTGTTGTGTCAATTATTTTAAATTTGTTCCAAACAGTGGCCATAATTCGAAAGAAGATTATTGATACTTATCAGTGTATCATTTAGAGATGATTCGCTCAGAGATCTAGAAAAAAATATTGATACTTATTATTGTATCATTGACTTGAAGATTATCGAGAGAATTAGTAGGGCTTTTATCAGCATCATATTCAATTGCTATTGCCAAACAACCTTCATCATGACGTTAAATTAGCAAATTCGTTTTATTTTTTGAAACAAAAACTTTTAAAAAAAACAAAAAAAATATTCAAAAAAAAAGAAAACCCAAAGCTAACATTTTTTTGTTTGTTGAATGATGCTTTTAATGAATATTCATTTTTCCTCGTCCGCTTTTTTTCCTTCATTGATTGTTCTGAAAATTTCAGCGCACTTATAATGTTTTTTTCCTTGCAGTTTTTTTGATTATAAAACAAAAAAAGATACATACTTTTTTGCTTTGGTTCAAAGAAAATTACAAAAGTTTGATTTAATTAAAATTTCTTGAATTATTTTTTTCTTGACAAAACATTTTGATAGAAAAATTTATTCATTTTATTTTCCTTCATTGCTATTAGTTTCATTGCTTTTATCTTCCTCCTCTTGTTTTTGAAAAAGCCATTTGAATTCGCCTGTTTTTGGAAAAGACTGAACAGGAACTTAATATTTAGCAACAAAAAAACAAGCAAGGATTCTTGTTTTTCTTAAGTTTTCGGGTTTTGTTTCACTGCTGCAATTTGTTTTTGAAGCATTTCACGAATATAAAGCATCAAAGGATTATTATTATTTTGTTCATAAAAAGCAGAATCTTGCCATAAAAAATAAAAAAATTAAAAATATGCTAGTTTTTTTTAAATTATTCTTTCAAATTTTAAATATTTCGAATCCATGCTGACGATTGAATCATCTGCATTATTTTCTTTTCTCACTATTCCATTATGCATCAACATGAGATCAGATAAATTATTTTAATAAAAACTGTTTGAAGTGGCTGGAGCGGGCCTAAAAAAGAAGAGCTAAAGTTAAGAAAATTAATCTATGTTGGGAGGAATCACTTATTATCACTAGCTGATGTGGAAGCTATTGGTTGATTATTTTAATTTGCTCGACTTTCTTCAGAATTTTGAATATTATTTTCTGTTTGTTTGCTATCATTGATGAGGATGATTCAACTGCCATTATTTATTTCTTTGAGAATTATAAATTCTTAATAAAGTTTTTAACTTCCCATGAAAATTATTTGCAAAATTATTTAATTAAGAAATAAAAAAAAGATAATTAAAATATTCAAAAAAAAGAAACCCAAAAGCTAACATTTTTTGTTTGGTGAATGATTAATGCTTTCAATGAATTTTTTTTCTCTCTTGTCCGCGTTTTTTTTTTTGTCTTCGTTATTGATTGATTGTTTTGAAAATATCAGCGCACCTTTAATCGTGTTTTTTTAGCTTTTTTTGATTACGCATAAAACCAAAAACCTTTTTTCAATGAATTTCTTATAAAAAAAAAACACCTTTAAAAAAAATGAATCCAAGCTTTTCAAAATTCCAACTTGTAAAAATAATAAAATTGTCACTTTTTCGATGGAAAATATAAGTCTTGCAGAAAGAAAAACTTTAGAAAAATATGTTAATAAAATTTATTAATGGGAAAAGTTTTAACAACTTTGCTTTTTTTATAAGCGGTTTACTTTTTATTATATGAATTTAAAATCCTTAATATAATTCAGAAGTGACTGAAGTAACATTTAAAGTTTCATTGTCTCGGGAATAGGTCCAATTATTTCCATTTTGCATCAAAGTAATAATAACTTCTTTGTTTACTGGTCCTTGAGCTGCTTCAATTTCTCCATTTAACTGAAAAACAAACAAGGATAAAACTTTATTTTTATTTGTCAAAAAAAGAAAGAAAAGAGATCAATACTTCTAAAAACTTACTAAAATGAGTCTAATAGTTTTAGTTGAATCATCGACGTTGGCAGGAGGAAAAGTTACTGTGGTTGTTGTTTCGCCTGCATCATTTTTAATTGTAGGTCCTCGAACTGCATCATCGGATATTGCCAAAGCCATGGAGACAAAAAATGGTGATATTTAATTTCTAAATTTAAAAACTAAATTACGAAATTTAAAAAAAAATAAAAATGTGAAAGTCAAAAGTCATTGTGCTTTTAAAACAAAAAATCTAAGCATTGTTTTATTTTGTTTTTTGTCCATATAAACCTTTTTCTGTTTGCTGATGTTTTTATTTGTATGAAAAAGTTGAATCAAAATATGGAAACAAAAAAGCATAAATAAAGAGGATGGATATTTTTTCAGCTGAACAAATACTAGTTAATTTTTGTTTATAGTTTTGATGTTGGAAAAAATTTTTTCAAAAAATATATGTGATCGTGTTGCTTAAAAAAGATAAAATAATGATGATTTTTTGTTTTTCTTCTTTACACACGCAATACAAAAGAAAAAAAAAGGCACAAATTTCAAATAAAGGTCAGTTTTTTGAAGTTTACTTCTTCACTTATTTTGCTATCTTTGTTTTTTTTATATTAGAAAAACTCTTCCTTTTGTTTTATCTTTGTTTTTTCTTTTTCTTAAAAAGGTGTGGGATCAATTAATACCAATTTTTTTATAGCATTTTTTAAAGAAAATAAGCCCACTCATTGGGGAGCAATATTATTTTAAAAACAAGCTTCAATTAAAATCCAAAAGCTTTTTTTCACGTGCCTTATATGTGGACTTATAAGGTAAACCCCCCAAGTCTCTTGCTAACAACTTTATAGTTCCGGTCCCTGATCAAACTTTACTACAAAAAATTGTGTTTTTAATAACCAAAAAATTGTATGTTATTGTAAAGGCTTATTTAATCTCATTGCATTTAAGTTTGAAATTAGCACATAATAAGCAGTTAAAAATAAATTTATTAACGACGAAAATATTGTGTCAAAACAGAAATAATTTTTATGGAAATTGTTAATATCAAAAAATTGAGTGTTTTTTTAATACTCCGTTTTTTGTTTTTGCTCACACTGATTCACCCCATATTTTCTTCCCACATAAGTCTCGAAAACTTAATAAGCATTTAAAATCAATTTAATACTATAAAAATACTGTAACAAAATAGAAATAATTTCCGTGTAAAATACTTTTTAAATAAAATAGCTAATGTCAAAAGAACAGTTTATAAAAGTACAGCTTTTTCTTTAATTTTAAAAGAAGGAAGTTGGGAAATAAAAAATGAATAATAAAACACCAAATGTTTTTATTTGTCAGTGTATGGTAAAAACTTTACAAACATCGATGGATTTAGATGTTTTTTGGAAGCTTCTGCTGCAACTTTATATAATTATGATTTGGGATATATTTGCATGGGTCTTTTAATACTAATAATTTTAATATCTATTTTTGGTGGAATTACTGCAAATTATCGATGGTTTATTGTTAATCAAGCATTTTGGGATTTACTTGTATGCCATACATATTCATGTGCAAATTATTCTGCTGATTATGTAAAGCTACCGGGAATACAATGTTTTTATTACGTCGATAATTATCCGTTTTAAAAGGGCACTGATTGGATATCCTTACAATTATTTTTTATTGTCACTATTCTCGCTAATCCTTTTCCGCTTTACTTCTTATAACATCCTCTCGATTTATAGCTTATATTTTATGGAATTTTATGATAGATTAACCGAAAAGCTACGAATTCTATGGACTATATTAATTTTTAAATTTTATTATTCTTTCTTGTGATATTAATAATTTATTTTTTATGCTCAAAACTCGTATAGTTGATTCTTATATTGATCCATGTTTAATTGAATTAAATATAAGTGATTTTGATGATATGATATGAGATGCAAGGATCGAAAAGAATGGGAAAGTGTTTTTTTGTATCGTTTTTATAATGCTTATATAGCATCTTTACTGTACAATGTATTTAAAACCTCCAGTTTGTTTAATTTATCTTCGATTGCAACATCATTAATTATGTATAAAATTTTAAAGCAAGCTAAATTTCAAATTAAACATAATCGAACGGATTTCTTTAAATCCCTTCGAATTTATTTGGTTCTTTTATTACAAACTTTAATGAATTTATTTGTATTTTTCATCGAAGGTTTTACGTAAAATTCAAGCTATTTTGCCACAATATTTTGGCATATATCTTTATACTTCGAATTACGTATAATCCAAATCAATAATTATACTGGGTATTTGGATTTTCGCCTTCCTCTTTGGCTTGATGGAAAGTCAGGTCTCACGGATTTACGGCCGCGACAAATGTTTACTCAAATTCGAGTTTTATTTGAATGTCTTTTAATTTTATTTATTATGACGGGATAATCGAGAAGCTTTCATATCTTTATTAAATTTGTTTTTTTCATGATTTGTAATCCTTCCAAATCGTACCAAAAATTCAAATTTCGCCTTTCTGGTTCTGAAACAACAACCGTTACAATTTTATCTGGGAACTGGAAAACTAACAGTTTAATCTCGCATCCTTAAGTTTTAACTTTTCTTTTCGTCTTTTTTTCTTTTATGATTCTTTTTTGTGTGTAATAATTTTTGTTTGTCTCATGAATGTCAAAATAATTTAATAAACACATAAAAATTAAAGCTGTTTTTTAGTATTCAGATCAAAAATATTTTGAAGATAAACAAAAACACTTTAAAGTTAAAAGGCTTTTGAGCTGAATGCAAAAAGCAGTAGGCTTAAAATTATTCTGTTTAAATTTGGAGAAAAAAATAATATAATTTTTTACAAACTTTTTTTTTCATTGTTTTTTAAAATATTCGTAAACATTGAGTATTTTAATTCATTTTTTGAGACATTTTTTTCATTGCATTTCCTAGATTTTGGTGTTGCTAAAAATATCATCATTGATTTTATTTTTGAAAAGGTTAAAAAGCATTTTTTTAAATTCGTCAACTTTTTTTAATGATGCAAAATAAAAATAACAATGCTTCAAAGCTATTTCCTGAAAATGGACGACACCATTCATCTATCAAATGTTAAAAGTGATGTGGGTTTCTGAGTCATACATAAGTTTTTTTTATCACAAACAATCGTTGATAAAAAAATAAAGCCAAACATCAATCCTTTTTCATTGTTTATGAGGCTTAAAAATGGTTAAGGGTTAGTCTTTCCGGCGCCCAAAAAAAATGATAAGAAACCCTTGTATTTTCCTATAAATACCCCTCCGCTGAAAATATTTTTAAACACATTTGGTTATAAGTTTAACACAAAAAATACCAAAATGAAGGGTTTATATTTTGTCGTTAATTTTGATATTGCCTTGTGTGGTTTTTGGAATCTACACAGATAACTTTGCTCGAAATAAAATGATGCCTTTAGCTGCCGCTGCTTACAGTGAATTACCCGGTGTTTGCTTGGAACATGCTTTTGTTAATGCTTCGGTAAGCTTTTGCAAATTCTAAAGTCGATTCATAAACCTTAAACTTTTAGATATATCGACAAATAACAATATCTTGTGATGTTTTGATAAAGATCATGCTCTGGATATACGGCTTTAAGTCATCCAGACAAAGCTATAATTGTTGCATTTCGAGGTAGTGAAAGCATTATCCAACTTTTAACTGAATCCACTCAAACCATGTTCGATGATAAAGTTACATTTATTGGAGGTGGACAAGTTTCAGAATTTTTATTTAAAGGTTTTAATACTGTTTGGACTAATGGCATGAAAGATGATGTTCTCACTTTGAAAAATACTTACTTCAATTATGATATTTGGGTATTTTTTTGTTTCTTCCATTAAAATATTTTTTGGAAATTCTTTTTAATTTGTAGGTAGTAGGCCATTCAGTTGGTGGAGCAATGGCATCCATCGCTGCTGCAACCATCGTCAAAACCCGGCCTTAAACCAGCTTCCCAACGTAATTCTATATACTTTTGGACAACCACGAACCGGAGATAAAGTCTTTGCAAAAGCATATGATGCCATGGGAATTCCAAACATATCGTCTCACCCATCATCGAGATATGGTGGCTCATGTGCCCTCCAATGAATTTTTGAAGGGTATTATCATCATAAAGCTGAAGTAAGGTACGATAATGACATGAAAGTTGGACAATCCTTTGTTGAATGTGATAGTGCTGATGAAGATGACGAAAATTGCAGTGATTCAGACTTTTTTACTCTCAGCATCGATGACCACACTCATTATTTTAATCGAAAAGTCAGCACTTTTGGCGATGATGGATGCATTGAAGCTTTTAAAAATCTCAAAACTAATAAACAAATTAAAAATGATATTTCTTTTAAATCTATGTAAATAAATTACTTTTTTGTTATATAAAAATTAATTTTGAATTTTGAAAAACTTGGATACATGTTTGAGAAATTTATTTCTAATTTTTGCAAAATTTTTATAATTTTACGTTGACAACAAATTTGAAGAATTAAAACTTGCTGAAATTGGTGAACTGAATTTAATTAATACTTTATTAAAATAAATTATTGCAAAAAAAAAAATATTTTAAAAATAATCACAAAAAAAACGACGACAACCGGACAAAATGAGATCGAAATGGGGAAAAGCACTTATTATTATTATTGGTAGACACTGAAGTTTTTTTATTTTTTTACCCCGCGAAACATTAGGTAAATTTTTTTTCAAATTTTATAGCTCTGGAACTGAATGAAGGAAGCTTGTTTTACTTAAAAAACATTCACAAGCAATTGGAACATCGAGATATTCAAAAATCCATTCTTCACAATCTCTTGTTCCTTTATTTCGCATAACTTTGAAACTCAAAGTTTTAGCTTGACATTTTCCATGGGCTAAAAAATAAATAAATTCAGTTACGGTTATCAAATTATTTTTTCATCGTCGTTTTAAAAACTCACCCATCGCAGTATATTGATCAAAAATGCAATCATTTTCAGATTTATCACAAACGACGGAATTAAAAAAAGTTGGAAAGCAATCATAACTCAAAATATATACTCCTTGACACGCGGTGCAAAGCTTTTCATAACCCCAATTTTCTTCATCTCCACGAGATGTGCAATTTCCAACTGGAACAAATTTTTCTGAAAACATAAAATATATTTAAAAATCGATTTTGAAATAAATTTTTTTGCATTTTTTATAAACTGTCTTGATGAGTTTACTGAGGGATTATAAATAAAAAAGTTAGAAATAGGAATATTTGGAAGGCTATATTCAACATTTTTTATCTTAAGTTTATAACTGCATGTTTAAAGCTTTTAATTATTATATTTTTCTTTTTAAAATTAAAATTAAATTTGAAAAAAAAAAACTGAAGAATGCTTTAAAATTAAATTTTTTTAAAGTAAATAACAAAAACTGTGACCAAACAAGCCCTTTCCTAAAAATTTAAATTATAAACTGATTTGTTTAATATACTTTGTTTTAAATAAAATTTAAACTGCAACCATAAAAGTTAGCTGGATAGTTAGTTACTTACCCAAATAACATCCACTTTTCCAATTATCCGGTTTACCCTCTTGAACTTCTGCTGGACCAGAATCATATAATCTCATAAAATTTCTTATTGGTTTATTGCCTCAATTCGATGGCTTCATGAAGTTTTGTTCGAATTTCTTCGCAAGTTTCATCGCAATATTCGGTTTCAAGGAAAGCTCTCTGAAAATAAGAGTTGGTTTTAATTAAAACTGGCATATTCAGAGTTTGTAGGAATTTTTTAAAAACAAAAAAAGGAGGGCCCTGGAATTTAATAAAATTCTAATTTATCAAATATTAACTGCGTTCGCAAAGCAAGGTGGTATTTCAAAAAAACCAATGAAAATAATTTAATTTTAAACTGTGAAATGTGTTTTTCTTTTGAAATTAAAAAAAAAACTGCTCGAACTTTCAAGTTTCTAAATTCGTAAACTGAGCAGCACAGCACATATCAAAGTGCTTTCATTTTTTATATTTTATTAAAAAACTGTGTTTAAAGGAATATATATAATTTTTTTAATTGTATGTGGAAAGAAAATCTTATTTTTTATTTAGGTAAAAAAACTGTATCACCAAGATAGTTCACTTTTAATTCAAATAAAAAATTTAACTGCACAAAAGAAAAAAAGCTCCAAAGTGAAATGAGACTTAAAAATATAATAGAATAATAATTTTCAAATTTTAAACTGAATAACAAAATTTTTGTTGATTAAGTATAAAAAGCGGCTTTGTGTTTTTGTTTTTATACAAAACTGCATAATTGAAATAAAGCTTATGAATAATTTTAACTGCATGAAATTCTTCTAATTTGTTTCTGAACAATAATAATAAATGTTTTTAATTTTTATGAAAGTTTTTCTTATTATCATAAGAATGAAAAATTATTTTAACTGTTGTACATTATGTTCACTCAATTCAAAACGCATGAACCAAGAAATACTAAAAAATCTAAAAAATTATTTTTGGTTTTTAAACTGTACTCGAATAAAAATTTTTGTTTTGATAAAAAAAATAAAAACTGAAATCATCAGGGTGAATTTATGCGAAATTTTTTTAAACTAAACTTTAATAATAAACAATAAAAGAATTTAACTGAGGGGTGTACCTTTTTACCAACATGCTTTGGACATGATTATTTTTTTAAACAGCGTTCTCAAACTCGAACGAAAAAAAAGAAAATATTATTAATGGACAGAGTTTTATTTATTTGTTTCATGTAAAAGTTAACTGAATTGTCGGATTTTTTAATGAAAGAAAAAAAATGAAAATGAAGAAAATATTTTGATTGCAAAACACAAGAAAAAATGTTTAGAAATGGTGAAACTTTTTTTTGTTGATTTAAACTGTCCCAACGTTTTCCTTTTTGCTCAAAAAATTTATAAATTTGTAAAATTTAAAATTGTTAATAAACTTACTTGCCCGGCGGCATCCGACATCATCATCCTTGCATTAGATTTCGAACCTTCAGCTTTGGGGTTTTCAGGGGCATCAGTTTCTTCATTTTTGGGGATTAAATGTGGAAAATTTCTTGATGCTTCTTCAGGGGTGTTTGCCATAAATTGTTGGTTTCTCTTCCCCCAATGCTTTCAAGTTTAGCATATTTTTGTTTTTCTGTTAATTTTTCACATTTGGGCGTCGTTGAAGAAAGTGGAAGCCTTCGATGAAAGGGTTTCGAAGGTTTTGGCGGAGTCGTTGATGGCAATGAAAGGGCAGGAGTCTATAAATGGAAAAAAATATTTTATAACAAATTAAAAAACTGTTAAAAAAGATAAAACAAAAATTAACTGCAAGCATTTTAGGTCTTTCTTTTTTTATATATAAATTTTATTAAACTGAAAATGTTTGTAATACCAGCATCAAATTATTTTTTCCTTATGTATGGAATCTCTTGATGCAATATAAAAATTTTTAAAAAAATAATTTTTTTGTTTTGGCTCGGAGGGCTTTCGAGCACATTAAATCGTAAAAATAAGTAAAAACTATATTATAAAAAAGGATAAAATGAAAATTTGTTATGATTTTTAAAAAAAAATTAAAACTGTCAAACAGTTTTCGGATTGGAATAACTCATGAAAATTACAGTTTATTTTTTATTTATATTCATTATTTTTTTAATTCTATAAAAATTTAAACTGTTTTGCTTCTACAACATCAATTGGCAGACTATTTTTTTTTTAAATTTTCTTTTTCTTTTATCAGAAATGAAGGTTTCAAAAACATGAATTGGAAAATATTAATAAAATCTGTAAAATGATTTGAAAAAACTGTAGCTTTTTCCACCACTTTTTTTTTGACATTTATAACTGTTGAAAAAAAAACCCGATGGTGGTGTTAAAAAAAAACTGAGCGAATAGATTTATGGCGGTTCATTTTCTATTTTAAAAATTAAAAAATTAAACTGAGTGGAAGACTGGTAGCTTGCACCAAATTTTTTCATTTAAACATTTTGTTTTGTTATTAAATTTCAAGTGTTTCCTACACAAAAAAATTATATGCAAAAATAAAACTGAAAAATTGTAAATTATCCGAGAAACCAGATTTTTTGATTTAAAACTGTCCAAAAATTTAGCTTGATGACAGTTTTAAAACATAATTAATAAACTGCAATTTTTTTCACTCGCTATATATTTATTATTTTAAAAACTGACCCGAATAGCTGTTTTTTTAAATTTAATTAAAAGACGAAAATAATTTCATTTTATATTTTAAAAAAGCTTTAAATCTTTATAATCAAGCTGATGAGCGGCTTGTAGCAGAATATTAAATTGCTCATACATATTTTAAACAATTTTTATAAATAAAAAAAAAAATTTCCCTTCCACAGATTTTAGAAATTTTCTAATACATTTTAATTAAAATGTGGCACGAGACTGAGTGTTTTTTGGAGTAAAGTATAAAAACAACTCTACCGGATTGGCTCCAGTTGTTATCATAGGCATCGTAGTTGTGGCAGAATTAATTGGAACAATAACATGTTCATCATCAATAATTCTAAATGATTCTGAACCATTTTCAGCTACTACCACTTCTGTGTCATTCAGGGACAAGGAACCATTATTAATTTTGTATTCGGGTGTGGGATCAATGGATTGAACAATTTCATCCAAATTTGATGAATCAACAACATCCACTTTTTTCGTGGTAATTTCTGGAGGCTTTGTTGCTGGTGTTGGAGTTGTAAATCTCCAAGGCATAATGGGATATAAAAGTTTAAAAAAGAAGGATGGTAGAGCGGGAGTCACTGAAATAAAAAATACAATTAATTTTGGGGAAATAGAAAAAACTGAAAGGGAAGTAACCTTGATATTTTGGCTCTATTGATTCACTTTCAACAAAATAGATTTGGTTGAATATAATAAAATATAAAATAATATTATAGTTTTTAACTTTATGTGCATGTCTAAAAAACTGTGAACAACTGTAAATTAGGCTCTAAGATGATGGATAATTTTCACGCCAAAAGAAAAAAACATAATTAAAAAAAATTAAAACTGGCGATAGCATTTTTAACTGGCATCTTATTTTTTTATGGATTTATTTTAAACAAACTTTATTTCAAAAGGATTATAACTGTCTTTAATAAAACATATCTCTGAATTTAAGAGAAAGATTTTTATGTTTCTAAACTTTTCTAATAAAAAATTAAATTAAAGTAAGAAAACTGTGATTACCATAGGCTTCATGTTAATATTTTAGTAAGGGGAAAGGAAATTTTTTAGATTCAAATAATATAGAAAACTGTTTAGCATCAATTGAGAAGGAAAATCAACAAGGTCAAACAATAAAACTGTCAAATGCATGAACACATTTTTTGATATCCATAGTTTAGGAATTTAATAATAAAAAAGTTAATTTTTAAAAACTGTATATTAAATTCATAGAATTATTATTATCTTTAGCTCAAAAAGATAACAAGAAATATGCAAATATATTTATAAAAAACAGGAGAGAATAAATTAGGCTTCAAATTTTTAAAATTAAAAATTGCGTAATTGTTACGAATTTGGTAAAAACTGGGGAAAAAAACGCGATACAATAGCATTTATTTGATATTTTTCAAAAATAGTTTAAAAAAACTGGGTTGTCACAAGCTCGGCGGAAAAAAAATCAAGAAAATTAATAATAATAAAAACTGTCATAAGAAATAAAAGAATTTATCATTCAAAAAAGATTTTAAAAATGGAAAAATAACTGGCATCCAAGAGGTGAGAAAAAAAACATGGAAAAAACTGAATTAAACTTGTTTTAAAAAAGACACAACAACAAACAAAAAATGGAGAAGATCCAATCAAAGAAACTGCAACATTTTTTTTCCTTAAAAAATATCCTTCATAATAATTTTCACTTCAAATTTCAAAAAAAAATAGTCAATTAAAAACTGGACCAGCTGCTTTGGGTTATTTTTTGCAACAAAAAAAAAAATTATATTTATTGACCTTTCTCATTCATTCACTCATTCCACTTAAAAGTATATATTTTTTCTTCTTCTTTATTTTCTTTATCCGTACCATGTTTCAAACAAAACAAAATAAAAAAAGAGTCAAAAGTAAAATGGAGAACGGAAAAAAAGGAAAACCGGGAGTCGTTTCCTCAGTCAACCGATTCTCTTCGATTCGATCGTCAAAAAAAAAGCGCGAAGGAGAAAAGAAAGATTTTTTCAAAGCTT
>JAJQJQ010000349.1:0-27619 GCA_028622995.1 Panagrolaimus kolymaensis | reverse complement strand
TACTTTGCAATATTTCAAAGCAAGGTTTTTTCTCCCCCATTTCTTTAAACAACGCATACTTACTTTTCAGTTCTTGTATCAACCAAAAGTAAATTTTTTCCATAACTAACAAATAAACTTTTTTCTTTACTATGTTTATCCCAAACAAACGACGATGTTTTTGTTGTTGAATCCTCAAATTTGTAGGAGAATGTTTCCTGCAAAAATAATTATTAAAAAAACGCATAATTGTTTTTCTTCGTCTTCATACTTTCATTCCATTTTCATTTGATGATGATGATTCAACATCGCAAATAATGACCGAATTATTTGTTAAAATTCCAAGTTTACTACCATCTGAATTAAATTCAGACCTTAAAATAAAAAAGTGATAAAACTTTTTGGAATTTATTTTTAATTAAACTTTACTTTATGCAACGGCTGCTGTTATTTGGGCATGAAAATGTTGCATGAGTTTTAATGCTTGTTGTGGCTTCATCTAATTGACCAATGGAAACTTGTGAAATGAGAGAATTATCTTGATCTAAAGCCACCCGTATAAAATGTTGTTAAAGATATGGAAAGAAAACTAACGAATAAAACTGCATTCAGAAAAAATTAATGATTCCGAAATGGGATTTGTACACAAACTCACTACTTCACCTTTACCATATGAAAATTTTTTTCCATTTATTCGTGACCATCTTTCGTCAGCTTCTAATAAAAAAATCTAAAAAAAATCTCAAGCCATGTTCCTTCTCTTTGGAATTTTACTACAAACTTGTCTTTCTTTTAACGAATAAGTTGCAACAATAAAAATGCTTCGATTTTCTTCTGCTGGGAAACGATGCTATACTTCGAGAATGGATATCCACGCCATAAATTAAACTTTGTTCGGTCATTGATTAATGTAATCAACAATAAACCCATTAATTACGTAAAAAAAATGTTGTCAAAATAATCAGATTTTGGTGATAACCATTTTGATTTTTTAGAAGCGAAAAGGATTTAAAAATAGCACCTTTATCAATGAACAATCATGCAAAAGAAAAAATATGATTTAAAGCTAAACACAAAAACTAAAAAAAAGTAATCAAGATTCCTATCAAATTTGAGCAACGCTTCAACAACAAAAGAAAAAAATTAATAAGTTTGAACAAAATTATATGAATAAATTGTTCCAAAAGTAGTGAGGGCAACATTAATAATAAGTAAATTAACAAGGCAATAAGACCAAAAAGCTTTTTGAGCATTAAAATTGAGAAGCACTCGAAGAGATGCTAATGAGTTTGAATCAATTATCTCGGATGGCATTTCTTTGGTTTCCACATTTGGATTAAAAGTTGAAAAGAAATCAATATCACCCAAATTTTTAAGTATTAATGCAACAATCAAAGTTAAAAATACCGGTAAAAAATATTGTAAGGCTGCAGCAGAAAAATATTGAGCATATTGAATAACTAATTTTTGTAATTCATTCGATTTAATATAACCCGTTTCTTTTTGAAGTTGTTGAATTTTACGATATGGCGAATCAAGAAATGATTGAAGATGGGGGGGTCGAGATGAAATTAAGCGAAGGATAGCCCAAATAACAATTAGAAGAATTCGAGCTGCTTCAAATCGAGAATCTGTTATGCTAAAAATTGTTTATGGTAAACTTATACAAAATATTTTAGTAGAACTTACAATTCATATCGGCCTTCAGTAAAATGTCGTTTTTACAGGATTCATAAAAAGTGTAATAACAAAAATTGGAAGTATAAATGTTATATGCAAAAGTAATTGCATGGGTTTTGAAGCTTCCAAAGAGGCTCGAATATACATGGTTGAATATCGAAGACTTGGGAATAAAGTCATTGCAGCAACAGCTGAGAACATGGTGGATAAAAAGAGATAAAGAAGTATGGGAGATTTGGCTTCATAATTTGAAATGGCATAAATTTTCTGTTCTTTCATAAAATTTCCTATTATTTGTGTAAAGTTTTTGTAACCTAAAAATTTGGGAAATAATGATAAGAAAATTAAAGATAATCATACCTTCAGCAAACTGAATATCCATATACTTATCACATGACATGGTAAATACAGTACAAAATAAAAATGAAATGGCACAAAATGAAAAAATTAAATTTCTTTCGGATGATAATTCAGGCGAACCAATATTTGATGCTGTGAGTTTTGCGAGACCCTAAACTTCATCTTCCATTAACAAAGTTAAAATTTAAGTAAACTTACGTGAAGCATAAAAGCTGCAGCAATAAATAACCAAATAATGCTAACATTGGTGTCACGATTAGATGGAAAAAAAATAAATGAAAGTTTCAGAAAGGGTAAAAACAATCAAAGCAAAAATAATATAATCAAAAACGAAACATAATGTATCAAAAAATGGAACTCCAGTTAAATCCACGGGTGTTAATGGGAATTTTGTAAGTGGGATTGGAGTATCTTTTGGAACATTAAATGGTTCATTTTCACTAAAATTGGATTTTTATAATCAGAAAAAATATTTTTGAAGAGCTCACTTGTATCTTTGACGCCGCTTCTTTTCATTGTACTTTTTCTCAACTAATATTTTTAGTTGATCTTGACTTGGTGGAAGGAAATAATATAATCTAAAACCCGCAAACATTAAATATTGAAAATTTAAATATTTTAATTTCATACCCTTTAAGAACTAACAAATTACAAAATGATATCCTTGATTTAAGCTTACTAAATACTGTTAAAGCTATTAAAGTTACAACTAAATGAAATCCTAAAACAGCCATTAAAAAATAATAAAAGCTAAAATTCAAGTTACTCAAAAACTTTTTTTATAATGAGAACTTAACAAATAAATATTCTGGCATTAATAAATATTTAGCCAATAAGAAAGCAGAACATAGTAGCTTTTCAACTTTATTCCCATCTTTTTTCTATAATGGTGTTGCCTTCGGCATTTTTTTTCTGCAATTTTTATTTTTTATTACTTTTTTGTTTGTTTGATTTATTATTTTTTTCCTGCTGCTTGCTTTTTACAATTGACAAAAACCATTGAATTGCTGCTTTCAAATGCTCTTATGGTTATTAGCCATTTTGAGAATATCGGAAGCTTTTTCTAAATGTTGCGATTTTTGATGAACATCTGGAACGATGTGAAATCAGTTAGAGGAGGTTATAAAAAATATGGAAAGGACTTTTTGATATTACTTTTATTATTTATATTTTTTTCTTTCTTATTTTTCTTCTTTTGTTGCATATCAACATTGTTCACATTGGCTTTTTTATTATTGACAGGAAAGAAAAGGAAATGGCAGAATTTTTTACGACACTCTTTTATGCATTTTTTTGTTGAAGTTAGTTTTTATATT
Organism: Panagrolaimus kolymaensis; assembly: GCA_028622995.1. Classification (NCBI taxonomy): domain Eukaryota; kingdom Metazoa; phylum Nematoda; class Chromadorea; order Rhabditida; family Panagrolaimidae; genus Panagrolaimus; species Panagrolaimus kolymaensis. Next base: position 24,284 of record JAJQJQ010000349.1, on the reverse strand, counting down.
TTTATATTTTTATTTTTTTGATAGAAGAGAGGCACACTTTCGCGACTTTAATACTAGAAAAACATTTTCTTCTTTTAAAATCATAGACAAATTAAACTCTATTTTTTATTTGGTTGAAACCAATTTTTGAAATGTTCAATAAAAAAGAGGCCTCACGAGTCGCGAAAGAAGTTTGCAAAAAAGATGAAGAAGAAAAAACGGAAATTCCTTTTAAAAACTTCACTCCAGGATGCCATTGCAGCCATCATCATCATTTTGAAGAGTTTGAGTGTGTACTGTTGAGAAGAAAAAAAGCGGCTTCCCATAACTTTTTTTTCGAAGCCACATTTTTCCCCTAATGTCTTCCAATGTATGTGGTCCTCCTGAATATAGCCGCTGCTACTGCGGCATTTTTTTGTTGGTGGTAGTTGAACAGCGCAAAAACATTTTTAGCTTAGAAATATTTTATTTTTTTCCTGTGGACAAGAAAGAGCTGCTGCTCGCTAAAAAAGCTGGAAAAAAAAATAAAGCAAGAAAGTATAAAGCAACAACAAAGCTTTTTGGAAGGAATAACAACAAACGGCGCAACCAGGCGGTTACGCCGGAATATAAAAAAAAAGTCATCGATGTTTGTAGTTGGTTGTCGACGCTTTTGCCGCCTTGAACAGAAAAAAAAACTAACAGCAAGCAGCTGCCACAAGTTGGTGGTTTTGTCCAACATGAAGAGACTGACTCCCGCGCTCCCTTTCTCCTATATATAATTTTTTTTGTCCATAACATTATAAAGCTTTTTTTACTTTAAAGAATTGCTCCGGAAAAAGATGCAAAAAAACGACGACGACGACAAGAAACTTGGAAGGAACAACAACATAAAAAATTTTTTTGGCTCCTAAACATTGTGTTGAATTTTTGTTGCGCTCCTTTTTTAGTTCTCTTTCTTTTTTTTATTTATTTGTTGGTGGCTGAGATTTTTTGTTTTATTTGAAAGCATTTTTATTTTTTTAAACAACAAAGACCCAAAGGAAATTTAATCTTTTAGTTAGTGTATTGACCGATCCCATCCTGCTTTCTCCAAAATAGCCACAAGCAAGGAAGCAAGCGAGGAAAAAAATGTGGCAAAAGAGCAAACCTTTTTTTTGTTTCTTACTTTTCTCTTTCGAATTTTTAACACCTGTGTGGTGTGGGTTGCTGTGTTTTTCACTTTTTTGATGAATGAGCTATAACCTATCTGAGTGAAAATTTTAGAAACTTTTTATGAAATTTTCATGCTTTTTTGAAATTTATTAAACTCATTTTTATGAAATCTTTTTCTTTTCTTTTTGACTCTTCAAATGGCTTCTTTTTTCAAAAGTACTTTCTTTTTCTTCAAAAAAGTCAAAAAAGAAAAATGCAGTCCATCATCTTCGATAGTTTTGGCAGGTCTCCTCACTTTTCCATTGGGACTTTTTCACATCCATTCCCATAACTTCCACCATCCCAAAAAAGGGGATCGTTTTTCGGCCTTTCTCTATCTATCTTTACTTTGTTTAAGGGTCCAGTTTCACCCTTTATTTTTTTGGGTCTATCTCATTTCCAATGTCTTTTACTAACTTTTCATGGGGAATGGACCCAAATATCTTATTTCATTGTTTTTATTTTATTCACGTTTACTTTCTTTTTTTCTCAATATTTATTGTCATCTATGAGATAATGAAGTTTATGTAAAATAAAAATGGGCACTTTTTAGGAAGCATTTCCTTAAATATTGCTTTTGATTTTTTTGGGTTTCGGGCTTTTCTCTGTGTGTTGATTTCTAGAAAAGATCTCTTTTTTTTTTAAATTTTTATATTTGAATTAAATCGGATTGCATTTTTCTAACTTTCTCAAGCCGTCATTAATTTATATTTTATGTTTAAATCATAAATCCATGACTTGAAACGATTCCACGAAGTCTAAGTATGCTAATATTCATCTTTGCAAAACACGCTTTCATAATATCTTAATGTTATAATTTACTTTCCAAAATAAACAACTTTAAAAGTTTTATATTTATGTATTCATTTTTCAATCAATTTTTCCTTTATCCTATGCTTCGAAAAAAATGCCTTCGTTGATAAACATTTTTTTCCAATAAGTTCCAGCAGCTTTTCAAATTTGGATGAGAAAAAAAATGTCTTTCAATTAGGTTTTAAATATTCCTCCTATTGATTGAAGCGAGAAGCTGCGGCTTTGGCTTCTTCCAAATGCTTCTTCATGGTCAGAGAAACATTTCAAACGGGGGTTATTTATTTTATATAAAAATTGGAAGATTTCAATCTTTTATTTTTTGAGAAGCTTTCACCATTTTTTGAGGCCTTTCATTTGCATACGCTCGATTTCTTCGTTTTTGAGTCGAATGAAAGTGAGTCAGTCAGTCAAAATATCCAAAATAAGGCATTCAAGCATTTTTACTTACTCCTGCTGTTTCTGTTGCTTTCATTGAGCTTTTTTGTGGAATCTGTCTCCTTTTGTTTTTATCTTTTTTATGTATCTATAGTTAACTAATTGGGTTTATTCCAAAAGCAATATGTGTGCCAAAAAATTTTATCCATTTTTTCTTTCCTAATTTTTTTGTTTATTACGAAAATTATCAATATTTTTTTAGTCTATCTCTCTCGTGTCAGAATATTTGTATCTTCTTTTTTTTATTTCCAAGTTTTTTCTGATGGTGATGTCTCCCATAAAAAAGACTTTTCCCGACTTCCTATTTTTTCCTCCATCTTCTTCTCATCATCAAAATGTAAACAATGCTTTTTTCATCCAACTGCTGCTCCACAAAGTCTGCTTCTTTATTATTCGTGTTTATTTGAAAGCACATTTAAACTTCCTTCCGCGCTCTCTCATCGTCTTCTTCATTTTCTAGAAGTCACTTAAATAAATTTTTTATTTTCATTGTTTCTTTAAACACAATATTTAATATTTAGGTTTTCATTTCTTCTTTTTAATCTTATTTAAACTTTAGCCTCATCATTCCAAATATGAAGCGGTTCTTCAGAAAGCGACTAAGAAAATCGCATTCAGTTCATGATGAACCTAGACATAAAGTAGAGGATGAAGCTCAAGCTGGTAGTAGTAGTGGAACATCGAAAGGTTGTAAATGGAATTGCACAAAGTCGAACTTTTGATGCCTCTCATGGGTAAGTGTGTTTGGTAGCAGCTTTGGAGGTTTTTATAGTTTCCTCTAACATCAGTAACAAGAGAAAAGCAATTTAATGTCAAAATGTCAACTTAGCTTCAAGTTGAAAATAAAAAAACTTTTACAATAAAACATAAAATCGCGAAGAAGGATTTTTAAGTGTAAAAAATAAAATAAAAAGCTTTTATGACTTTTCTTTATTGAAAGCATCAAGACTTTTGTTCTTCTGTTCGTATTAAAAATAAAACTTTTTTAGTTATCGAACCACGGATTATCATAGTTATACAACAGAAGCGGGTTCTTCATCAATGACGGATGAACAACGTTTTGATCCATTATTGGATCGAGCCATGATGCAAACAATTACCGATGTTAAATATGTTAAAAGAAGGCCTAAATTTACTGCCGTTTGTAAGTTTTTACTTTCGTGGAAGTTTGTTTTTCAAATAGATTCACGGCCGTTTACTTTTATTAAAACTTTTTCGAATAGTATACAAAAAATTTTGGGTTGCCACATTGCTTTACTACAAACACACATATTAAATTTATATTTTATTTATTATAGCAAGTGCCAACTTTCAACGACAATGTTTAGAAGCTCATAATTTTGTTAGACAAAAATATGGTGTGCCAGCATTAATATGGTCGCAAGAATTAGCAGAATTAGCTAAAACATGGGCAATGAAATTAGCAGATAGAGGTCGAGTGCTTTACCCTGAATTACCAGATATTGGAGAAAATATTAATCTCGCTATTGGTGGACATGAAAATCATTTAACCACTGGCGAAGAGCTTGTGGCTCTTTGGGCTAAACAAGCAGATGAATTTGATTTTGCTAATCCTAAATGGAGTATAAGTAAGCGAGGCGCAGAAAAAAAAGATTAATGGGAAAATATCGTTGTTTTTTTAGAATGCAAAGATTTTACACAAATGATATGGAGATCAAGTATTGAAATGGGTGTATGTCGTTATTGGAATACACATAAAAATTGTTTAGCTATTGTTGCTTTTTATCGACCGGGAGGAAATTCTAATGCTCCAGGTAAGAAAAATTTTCAAAGCATAATATGAAAGAGTTTTCTAAGTTTAAAAATGTTTGATAGTTCCTGGGAAAAATTAGTAATTGTTATGCAACGTTTAAAAAAGTGTGTATTTGTTTCAAAATGGAAATTACATTTTTCTATAGGACCGAATTTCCTTAATTTGTAAATTACATCAAATGCCTTCAACCCAATTCGTCGATGCATTGACTAGCTTTGTGACTTTTTGGGTTTTTTTAAATTGATTTCTTCACGGCTTCCATGCACTTTAAAAACAATTTGTAAAGTTAAAAAAAAATCCAAAAGACCTAAAAGTATTTGTGTCCCTCTAAAACCCAGCACACAAATAATAATAAATATAAATATTTTTTTATAAGTCGCGAAAAGGTTGATTCTAATGAAAATTACTTTCTAGTAATTCAGTGCAGGCAGAAAGATTATCCCCTGTTCTTCCACTCAATTAATTGTATTATCTTTCCTCCAAAAAATAAGACCCCGAAAAAAAGCTTTTGTTTTTCCGGTTATTTTGTTTTTCTATCACATGTTGTTAGCTTTTAAAATTGTTGTTAAAAAATTTTATAAAATACAAAAACAACCTTAATTAATGAAATGAAGAAGAGAAAGACAAAAACATCTTTTTTTTTGCAAAAAAAATGTTACAGTAATTTTGCACTCATTGATTCGTTCGAACAAAAAGGTCTCCATTAACTCCATTTTGAGTTGTTAAACGTTGGATTAGGTCAAGGAATATTGCAGCCATTTTTGTTGTTGTTGATATTATTTTATTTTTTGTTCTAAAAAAATAGTTACAAAAGTGTAAATGTATCCAATTTAAAAAATCAAAAAAATATTTTTTCAATATAAACTTTCTTATTTTATTTTGTTTTTAAAATTGTAATCAAAGTCTATTCCGTTTTCATCTTATTTTTTTTATTAAAATAATTAAATTAAAAATGAGAAACCAAATATTTTTGTCTGTGGTTTTTATGGCATGAGTATGTATGTATTATATTAAAAAGCAACATTTTGAGACAGATTTTTATTTTTTTACCTTTTTCAAAACAAATCTAGTTGAAAAGTAAAAAAGATTTGTGCAGCGTAATATTTATTACATACGCAAATTGAAAATCGCGTTTATTATTCAAATTTAATTTGTATATTTCTTTTCTTTTTCCATATCTCTCTTACGCGGGTTTTGGGTAAAAAATAAGATAAATTAATGTTTTTGAAGTTTTGTTATTTGTTGGAAACGAGAAAACAGAGAAGAAACACACGAGGAAAAAAATCTTTACAAAAATTTTAATTATCTTTTTTTACTTTTCCTCGATGTCTCATGGTAGAGACTCTGTGGGGCCAAAAATTCACAAACGTAATGAATAAGAAAAAAGAGGTTTTATCAAATCCTTTTTTACAAATTAGAAAAATGGAAAAAAAGTGACAAATGCGGGTTTGTTTGTGTGCGCTAAAAATATTTTTTAATCGCTTTTTTTTGAACATAATTTATTTTGTACTTTTTTGATACTCTTTTCTCGGTGTGTTGCTGCTACCTTAAAATATCTTTCTTTTTTTAATTCTAATGATATCATTGAAATTTGTATAAATTTTTCTTACAAAAAAGAAAATAGTTTAATCGAATTTAGACTTCTTAAAATATTTATATCTTTTTGTTTTGAAAATCTTCTGGAGATTTATTTTGGGACATTTTTGAAAGGCATGTATGATTTATGTATTTCTGTATTTTGTCAGTACACCTACACCTAGGCTCTCGTCGTATAACAGGGATAGAAAGATACATTATGACGCTAACCATTATTTCTATTTTCAGTTTCTGTCTTTTCTTAGCTCCAAATTTTTCGTTTTTTTTTTTTATTAAAGTGATCTATCTAATATAAATATAGCCATTATTATTACAAAAGATTATAGTGTAGCCAAAAAAAAACAATATCCAAGAATTTTAAGCTCCATTAGCGACAATGAAAACATTTGTAATATTTACTTGAAAAAAAAGAAAAAGTAAATTATGATATTACAAATACAAAAAAAACACAAAAACAAACTTTCATAATTTTTTTTTTTGTAAAAACAAAAACATAGCCTACTGTAAATTTATGAAGAAAAAATATGTTCCTTGTAAAAAAGCTTGAAGCAACAAAAAAAAGACTGACTTTTAAATTGAAAAGAAACTTTGTTAGTTGCCGCCGCCTTCATCATTGAAAACTCAAATAGTTAGTTCTCTGACAATTGCAATTAGATTTTTAACTTTAAAGAAAATTGAAACAATTATTCATAATGTTACATTCGCTCGCAATTTTCAATTCTAAAACTAATGTAGTCTTTTTTTTCTTCTGATGCATTTTGGTATTTCAAAGCGCTATAACTTTAGTTCCAATAAGCTTGAAATGAAATAAAATTGCAAAAAATTTATTTGTGCACTGAGAAATTTTTTTGTCACACTCAAACGTGACCGACGTTTACACCAGCTTAATAATTCATTTATTAAATAAAATAAAATTATCTAAAAAAATTGACATTGTTTATTATTGTGAAAAAAATAAGAACAGCTTTGACCGATTTTATCGAGCCAGCTAGGATATCGAGAACGAGAGGTTGTGATACAAAATTAAATTTTCTCAGTTTACGCAAATTATTAATTTTTTTTTAAAATAAAAATTATCAACCTTTTTAGACTTTAAAAAATGAATTCACAAAGCTAAAGTTTAATGGAAAAAGGCAAAATCGATTGCAGAATATTTTTCTTATGTTGATTTTTCATTATTATTATTTTTCAATAACTTTATTAAAACTAACTTCAAGAAAGGTCTTAACAACATTCCTATTCATTACTCTTCGCTATTAGTAATTTCTCTTTTTTCTTAACTTTTATTTAAGCAAAAATTTCAATTAAATTACCACTTTTTGCGTGACTCAATTTTCTAAAGAAAAAAGAAACATTTAGAAAGATAACGATGTGATTACAAAAAAAATATCTCGAAAGCTTAGTGGGAATAACCTACAATAAAAATTATTTATAAATGAGAAAGCTTTTAAGAAAGATTTTCGGAGGATTTAAAAGTCATTGATTCTCAATAAAGAAAAGTTTTAATTTGTATTTATTATATTTGTTGCTACTGCTACGAATTTCGTTGTTGCGAGTTTTTGTATGTATTTTTTTTTTCTCGAAAATGTCAAAAAAGGATTTAACTTGAAAAAGAAAAATTACCCATAAAAAACCTAATCTCCATGCAGCTTATAGTTAATTAACTCAAAGTGCTGCTGCTGATTTTTATTTAAGCTTTTTGCTACAGATAACATTTTTTGTTTGTTTCTGGATTTGAACAAAATTGCCGAAGTTAAAAAAGGAGGAAATCTGTCATGATTTCATTTTTAAAAAGCTTTTATGCATAAAATTTTGTAAAATCGTAAAAGAAAATTAACAAATGGTGAAACTGTTTCTATCAAAAGAAATCGTTTGCTTCTTTAAACACATATTTTTCAAACGCACAAACTTCATTCATTTTTATCTTTCAAAACAAAATTCTACCGTAATTTTTCTTTTCATAAATCGCATCGGAAAATATGCTATTTTGCAACAATTTACGAATCACTTTCTGTTGAAGATTTTGAAAGTAAAAAAAGCATACATGATTCAACATCATTTCAAAAAAAAATGTGATGGTGAAACATTGTTTTTTTGTAGTGAAACTAAAATAAGGAGTTTATATATTTCTAATATAATTTATAAATGGCTTAATTTTCATTAACTCTAGCTGCTTCATCCCTCTATTATTATGAATTCCCTCTCTCGAAATCATTCTATTTTTTCCTTGGTTTTTTCTCTCTTTGCAAATTTCATAAGGTAATTATTTAGTTTAGAGTTAACGTGAAATAGAAACCATGAAACTGAAGACAAGAAAATAGATCTTTGCAAAATAGTCTTACGATTTAACCTTTTTCTTTGACGGCGGATTTAAACCTCTGAATTTGCAAGAAGAAAAAAAATGTTTTTAAGAATAACAAAAACAAATTTTTTTTCTTCTTTAAATTTTTTTACTTGCGTCAATCAAATCTTTTTTTCATCTTTTTAGGTCCAATTTTATAAATGAAAAAGAAAAATATGTAAAATGCCAGAAAAAAAAAAGAAAAAGTATTTTTTGTGTTTGAAAATCTTCTTTAATGGAAAAAAATAACAACTAAAAAAATATTCATAAGAAAATTCTTTAAGCTAATTTTTAACTACAAAACATTTTTTTGTGTTTGGTTTGGTATCTTCAAAAACAAAACATTTTTTTTTTGCAACGAGAGTATTTTCAATATGTTTGACAAAAAAAAAGAAAAAGAGGAATACAAAAATGGAAAAAAAAGAATTTGTACAGTTTTGACATTTCCTCGTCTTTTTTTTTTTATAATTCTGATGTTTTCTTTGTAGCCTTTTGGTTACTCCGAAGCCTTTAGATTAAGGATCTTGGGTTTAGGCTTTTGGACTTCAGTTAATCTAATTAATTCGATGAGATTGGATTAAATTCGAGTGGATTACCGTACTTTTTTTTCTGCTTACAAAAAGAAATAATAACTATCCTAAAAATTAGAAAAAAAAATATTCTCTTTTTTGCAAAAAAAAGTATTAAAATGATTTAAAAAAAATACGACGCATCGAATATCTCTTTTATCACCTTTTTTACTCTGATTCTGAATTTTTTTGCTGTATTTTTTTTTCATTTAAAAATTTGTATTTTTATGAGCAAAAAAACTGTATTTTGAGGAATTTGTAGTTAAGAAAAATTCTATTTTACTATCGTACTTTCAAAAAAGCCATTCTGCGGCCAAGGAATATTTTTTCTTTCTCGAGAGAGTATCTGATCTTTGTCAAACGCTAATAGCAAAGAAATAGAAAGAAAAAAAATTTTGTCGGAGATCAAGAGAAGGAAAACAAAAATAGAGAGAAGTCAGAAGCTGATACAAAAACAAATGTGTATTCATATTTTTTTCTCCTTTAATTCTTAAAGGTCAAAAGAAAAAAGAAAAAAAGAAAATTCATTAATTTGATTAAAGCTTTTCGTGGATTTAAACAAAAAATATGTATTTGCTAACAAAAAAAAAATAAACATGTTAATGTCGAGTGAATTATTAAGAAAGAATTTTATTTTTTGTAGATCCAAATATTTTTTACTTTTACACAAAAGAAAGTTTAAAAGTCAAGTCGAAAATAGAAAATAAATTATGACAAATTCGGCACTACTTTGGATTTAAACAATCTTAAATAAGATTTTCTGAATTCTTTCGAAATAATTCCTTCATTTTTTTATCGCATGATTTAACTTAGTATATGTGGGCCAGCAACAACTCCATAAATAAGTATGAAAGTATGAAACTTATCACATTTTTGAACGATATTTATAATTCCATTTTAACATATTTTTAATATTAACTATTATAAGCAGCTTTGTTAACAAATAAAAAACACAAAAAAAACTAATCATGTTTTCATCCTTTCAAAAATTTGACACATTCATCCTATAATCATAGATACCAGGGCTGTGTCATAGATTACAAAGATACTTACACAATCATGTGATGCCAAAAGGAATTTTTTAAATATTAAACAAACCTTAATTTCAAATGGACTTTTTATTAATTGAATACCCTTTTTTCAGGTGATTTTGCTGCAAACATTCCGTCCAAAGATTCTTTACCATCCGATATCAAAGAAGCCACTCAAATAGAATCATTAATTCAAGCTTTAAGCCGTTCAACGCCAATTCACAATGCCGGTTTTCGTTAAATCCTTTAAAAAATATGATGCTTTAATTTAAATAAATTTTTTTTCCTAAGCTTTTTTGCATGCTTATTTTCCATTTTCCATTTTCCATTATTTGTTTTTTCTTTAATTATGCAAGCATGCTCCTTTAAATGTAATTTTTTTTATTTCTAAATTGTCTTTCAAAAAGTTTAACCCTTTTTTTAAATTACAAACTTTCTTCGTCCTTTTGCTATTTGACTTTTTCGTTGTTAAATTTTCCTAATTTTTAATTTGTTTCGTTTCCCCATTTTTTGCTATGTTTTTAAAGATATTTTTTGCAAAAGAAAATTTTTGAAGAAAAAAATAAATAAAGGACTGCCTTTCTTATTTTGTTTTTGGATTACACAAAGATCATATAAAATCATTTTCTACATCTTCGCCGCTGTGGTGTTGCTTCTGCAGACAACCCCATATTTATTTTTTCTTCAATCAGCTTTTCATTACTCAGACAAGGGCTTCAACAAACAAAAAATTTCATGTTAATCATCGTTGAATAAAAAAAAAACAATTTTCTTTTTCTTTTATTTTTTATTCATGATCTCCATCATCATCGCCGCCGTCCGCCACCCTCGTTTTCTCACGATGCAGCGCTGTCGATGATTCAATTTATCGTTAATGTGTTTTTCTTGTTCTCTGATAAAAATATATTTTAAACAATTTTATTTTATTTTCTTTTTTTTCAAACAGCAAAAAATATTTTACAAAAATAAGAAGAAAAAAAATACAAACATCGATATGAAAGGCGTCAAAAAAACCAACGACAAAAGTGAGCAAATTATTTTTTAAAGAAAAAAAATACAAAAACAAAAAAGATAAAATAGAAAAAATAAAGAGATCGGCACTCGGAGTAGTGTATTACAAAAAGACCCTAATTCAAAAAATTATATTTTTATTATTATGTAATTATGCTTCAGGAAGAAGTTCAACAATGGGTGCTTGATCAACTCGATAATCGACAAATGGTCGTCGATGTCTTTGAGGTCTCAATGGAGAGCCTGATTTAGATGCCATTGAACCCGATGATGGAATAGCTGAATGCATTTCATCTTCATTTATCATCGATAAACATTTCACTGGTCTAGTATTTGAAAATTCTGAACAATAATATCCTTGAGCTAAAAAATAAATAAAAAAAATTAGTAATGGTTATAATTTGCTTGTTTTTATATTTTTCTCCCGTTGAGTCTTATGACGACGTGACTTCCGCAATTATAAAGTGTTTTTATTTTCAAAAATAGGAAGCTTTGTCATGAATGAAAAAAGGATAATTATTGGTGGTGGTAGCGAGAAAAAAAAGAAGCATAAAAATAATATAAACGTGAAATTTGTGTAAGGCATTTTTTTAAAGGAAAGGTTATCGTAATCTGCTGTTTTTTAGAAAGAAAACTTGCGAGAGAGGTACTTTGACAATTTTAGGGTGACTTCAAGAAGGTTATGAATAGAAAGAAAGTAATACTTACGCAAATTTGAAGCACATTTAACTTCAGCATCATCGCATCTATGAAAAGTATCATCAGCCCATTTATTACAAACAATTTGGCATTTAGCTTCACAATTTGTAATATAAATTGAAATTAAAGATATCCAAATAAAAATAATAGATAAATTTGAAATATTTAATACATTAACATTGAACAAAGAAGACATGATTTTTATTTATTGGAGTTGGGTGAAAAGTGTAACTGTTTGTCTTTTGAATAAAAAACTGTAAAAGCAAAGAATTAATTGGTTGAATGAATAAATATTATTAATAATTCCTTGGGTTGATTAGAATCACGCTATTCGAAACAAGATAGATTTTTTTTCTTGTCAACTTTTTGATAAAACTAGTAATTTTTCCTTTCCTTTTTATATGAGATGAAAGGGAGGAGTCCCTCACAAAAGAGGAGGAGGAGACTCTTTTCTTTGCGCCCAAAAAATAATACAAACACGAAAAAAAGAAAATACCGAAGTGGCTCTTTTTTTACCTTTCCTTTTTTTGTTGTTTTCATCTTCTTAAAGCAAAAAGAAGGAAAGAACGAGTAAGATATGGGAGGAGAAGAAAGAAAATCTCATAAAATACCACGTTTTTTCTTTTTTCGTTTTTTCTGTTGCCACCGGAAATAAATGACAATGGATGTAAGGAGTTTTTCAGGAAAAAAGGATGGATGAAAAAAGGGTGGTGACAAAGGTAAAAAAAAAAAGACATATGTATATTTTTATTTCGGGATAAATCTTTTATTCAAGAGATGCAAGAGGAGGATAGGATAGCCACGGGGCAAAAAAAGAAAAGCAAATTTATTTAAATCGAGGAATAATAAAAAAACAAAACAATCAAATTGAATGGGGGAAAAAAGAAAGAAAATAAACATACACATCATTTTTTTACGGGAAAGGAGCTTCCGAAATGAAAAAAAAAACAGATGTGATGGAACACCTTCCATCATCCGCCGGGGAAATAAAAAAAATGATTGCTTTGACTATATTTTTTTTTCGGCGGCGTCCTTTTTTATATCAGCTTTTTGAATGATGAAATAAAAATAAAGAAATGTGATTGAAATTTATTATTAACTAAATATTTTAAGAAGCATGTGAAGGAATCGAGTTAGTTAATAAATAAAAAACTTAACTACTTTTTATTTTTGCCTTCCCATTTTTCTTTGAACCACGCATAGAGACTTTTATTTTTTTTTGACGTAAATAAACGAAAGAATGTCTTTAAAAAAATTTTTAATGGGAAAAGCATGATTACGGTAATTTTTTTATAAAATTATGTCGTAGTTGTCGTCGTTGAAAAAAAAAGACCTATTAAAAATAAACTTAATTATAAATTCTTATTTTTTTTATTTAACAACAACACTATAGTTAAATAAAAAGCTGTAATTATTTAATTTCATCTTACATTTGAAACTACAAAATCAAGAAGAAGCATTCTTTAAAACTTTCTACTATTACCTACTACGTACATAATTATTATGATTATTTGAACTATAAAAAAATATTTTTGAAAAAATGCTACAATAAAGCGATAAAAAATTGGGGAAAGAATAAGAAAGTGTTATCGTAGTACACACACACGGTAGCATTGATTAAATTGTAGCACAATAAAAATTTTAGATTTTGTTATGTCTATTTAAAAATAAATAAACAATTAATTATTATTATTTTTTATTTTTAAATCTACCAAAAAAAATAATAATACGCAAAGTACAAAAAATAGAATTCTTGAATTAATGAGATTTAAAAAAACTAATTTTTTTTTCAAAGAACCTTCTTCTACTACCGTATACATAGCAAGTGCTCGAAGATGCTAAAGAAGTTATTGTAGCAATGTTTGTCCGATATGAAATATCTTTGGTTGCGAAAAAGAATGTTACGACATAAAATATTCGTGGAGATAAATCACATACCGAAGCTTTTTAAAATTAGACTTAACACAAAAGCCTCTGTGTTTAGATTTCAAGAGTAAAGTTTTTAAATTTAAAAAAATTAACGAAGCTCAAGGAAATTTTTGCCTTCTTGAAATATAAAGGAAATTTGGCAAAGAAAACACAATTAAAAGTGATTCATCGAGCATGATTTGATTACATGAAGACATTAGATAACAAAAAAATAAAAAAAAAAACTGATAACACCTAGCACTATCAAAAAAGAAAAGGTGTTTTTACTAAAGAATACCGCCAATTTTTTACAACGATTTTCTCACGCCAACTTAAAAATTATGGTTTCCGATAATAAAAATATCACTGCTTTTAAAATTATTTATTTTTTTACCGTAATTCATCTTTTTTTAGTCGTCAGCTGTTTACCAATCTAAAAAAACGCGTAAACATTTTGTTTTTCTCCCAATTTAGGCCACAAAATACGACCACCTTCACCGATGTTGAAAACAATTCAAAGTCCTCATTTCTTTCTTTATTTTTTCTTCAACCAATTTTAAACCAATCACGCCATTTTCCATGACTCAAACAAAGCTTCAGGAAAGAGTGTGTTTCAACAACAACAAAAACGTTTCAAAATTATTTCCTCCTCCCTCATTTTGACCTTTTAACTTTTCAATTTTCCATTATACATATATATTTTTTTCTTCCATCAAAAAATAAAAAATTTATTATCCGCTTTTGTTTTTTATTTTTTCCGTTTTACTGCAAAAATAACTGCGAGAGAGATTGAGAGAGCCTGCTTGACTCAATATAAAAAAAACCATTAAATCAAATTTAATGGTTTGAAAACAACTAAAAAAACTCCATAGTCCTCTGTTCACTCAATCTCAATCTTTTTGTTCTTTGTAAAACAAAATTGCAAATATTAAAAAAAAGAAAACATATACGAAACAAAAGCATTTTTCTTTTTGCTTCTTATTTTTAAAACCCCCTAAAAAAAAAATATGATGACTAAATGACGACGATTTTCACCAAAACTATTATAAAAAAATATAATATATAAAATGTTTCCGTTTTTATTTTATTATTTTATGAAAAAACGTCAAAAAAATTCTAAAATTTTGAGGCAAAATTACCTTCTTCACTTTTTTTTATACCTATCTATTTTTATCAACGGAATGGAATGACTAGTTGGTACCTATCCTCCTCATCATGCAAAAAAAAAAGATGGGTAATTTTAAGAATATTATAAAAAAGATACGTTTGTTGTGTAAAAAGTAAACCTTGGATGTCATAAGAAGATTTAAAATGCAAAAATTGACGTTTTCGTGAAATTAAAAATATATGTAAAGGTTTTTAAAATGAAAGGGAAAAACAATAAAAAAAAAGAAGATTGGTTTTGGTTGGTCACACTCGTAAAAAAATATTTAAAGACCTCAATTTTGTTTTAAATTTTTTTTTCATTCTTTCGATTGCTGTTGATGATGTAATAAAATAGTGTGACGTAGCATATCAACCTTGAACTCGCATTAAAACCCAAGTTCGAAGAATCAAACACATTTGTTATCAACAAAAAAAAGAAGAGTTTCGTTGCACAAATTCCAAGGAAATTCAAGCGTTCAAGAGAATAATTTTAGTTTGAAAAAAAAATTGAAACTATCAAAAAAAGTGTTTGTCAAAATAAAAGCAAAAATGAAAAATGAAACAAATATTAACTATGTTAAGTAGTTTTTTTTTTGGAAGTTAAACATATTAGGCTTTATTTAATCATAGTGAATTAAGGAAATGCTCTACTTACGTATATGTGTTATGTACAAAAAATGCCCGCAAAAACCAAACTTCATTTCAACTCTTTCTACGTCAAAAAATATTTATAAGAGTACTGTTTTTTTATTCACATATTCAATTAAACCAATGTTGTTGCAATTTACCTTTTTTTATAATACACTTTTCTTTTTCAGAAGTAAATTACATAGTAGTATTTAAATTTATTTTCTGTATTATTATTTACATACCATTTTCACTAAATAAAAACGCGTATTTTTTTCCTTTTAACTTCTGTGTTGCATTTTTGGAATTATTTCAATTACTCTATTTCTCTAAAGCACGTGTAACATCGTCGATATGTTTTTTTGTTTTGTTTTTGTAATTTAAAAAAATGAATAATTTTCATGCAAAAATAAAACTGCAGTGGCAAAGAAAAGAAGAAGAGAGTTAATCTTCTGATACGCTTTGTTTTGGAATAAACAAGGATTTAAAAGAAAAATGACGGCCTGCCGACGCCGCCGTAACGCAAAAAATTGTTGTTTTTATCGCCAACCATAATAAACAACAACAAGTAAAAAAAAAATGGAGAAGAATTTTAATGATGTTTATTTTACAAAAAATAATAAAATAAAAAAATTGTATTATCACGTTTTTTTTAAATTCATTTTTTAAATTTAACGAAGTTTTAGGGAACCACACGTTTTTTTTAATACTAAGAAAAAAATAAATTTTAAAAACAATATTTGTTTTTTACTTCCAAAAAATTTGCATGATATGAATGAAAATAAAACCTTTCCTTGCAGCTGCTGCAGGATATCCGATGTTCAGAGATGGAATAATGTGTGTATGTGATGTATCTCAAAAAAAGAAGAGATAATTAAAGCTTTTCTTTATTTTATGTTGAAGACAATTTCAATTCAAAAACAACAAAGGCATATACATAAATAAATGTGAATCAACAAAAGGGCAATAAAAAAAGAAGAAATGTTTTAAAAATAACTTAATAGTTGCTGCAATTATACCACCACCTTAATTGGTTGCTTAAATTTTTTCGTTTTTATAATTATTTACTCTTACGTGAAATATGAAATATAAAAATAGCAATAAAAGATAGCAACTGTAAAAAATGTGGGAAAAAGCAAGGATTGAATTTGCAAACAAGAAAAATAAGTAAAAACCAAATTGATATTAAATTTAAATTTCCAAAAATGTGAATCATAATAAAAGTTGCAAACCCAAAAAAATTGCGAACTCCTTCTCTTTTTACAATGTTTCATAATATGATTTTCTTATTTTTCCGACTAAAATGTTTCAATTTTACTCTAATTAATGGATTTTTATTTCGTATCGTAATTGATTACACAGATTCCGTAAATGAATATTGGATTCCATGAAACTTAAAAATGCTCATCACTATTTGTTCCATTACTTTTTTTTATATTTCTTCCTACTTCCCTGAACTTTTAACTTTTTTTTTTAATTTTGTCGACGGCCATTAAAAGTCAATGTATTTAATTGAGAATAATAGTTTGCTTTTATTTTTATGTTTTCCAATAATGATTAAAATTTTGATACTTCACTTGCTTATTATTTTTTAAATTTGCTTATTACTTTAAATTAAAAAGAAAACTCAAACAAAAAATGTTATGATGACATAAAACCATTTTTGTTGTTGGCTACTTTTTTTGTATGTATTTTTCTTCCTACGTTTGTAAATTTTTTTCATTTTTTTCGAGATTTCACAAATTTTATTTTTAATCCTAAAAAGCCCGACGATACTAGGAAAGAAGCTTTTAAATTTAGCAAATCGTATTCAGGCGAGGATTAGAAGGTGCTCGCATTACCTACCTAACAGCCATCTGAGTATGCTATCTTGAGGGGGTTAGATGATTACGAATGGATGGATTAATTAAGAATATTGTTTTTTCTTTTTTAATTTAAATTCCAAAAATTTATTTCTTAATAGGATTTGATTTTTGCTTTGATTTTGATGGTTTAAAGAGATTTTCGAGATTTCCAGAAAATTTTGAAATTAAACCTTTCATTTTGATGATTTGAAAGAAAAAAAAACAAGTTTTGTGAACAAAAATCATATCCAACTTTTTTACGTAGCATTTTTGAAATTATTGAATTAAAACTGTGGTCTACAAAACTTAAAATTTAATTTAAAAGCAAATAAAAAAATTTTGATTTACAAAGCGATAAATAAATTAAGCCGAGACATTTATGTGAAAATAAACGTGATAATTCAAAAATTTTTAATAATCTGCAATGGTTATGGATTTTGCAATTATTAGAGTCGTTAAATTAGGCTATTACTGTATTATTTGCAACAAAAATTTCTGCCTTTTTCTTTTGTATTTTTATTTTAAAATACAATATTATAAAAAATTGAATTATTTTTGCTAATTTGTATTTACATTTTATAAAATTCTTAATGAAATCATGGTGGCTTTATTCCATTTTTAGTTCGAACATTTTTTTCTCAAATCCAGAAACAAAAAACAAAATTGTCGCATGCAAAAAACATCTATGAAGCACTTTCAATTAATTAGAGACATAAGCTTGCGGGAGAGGATGAATAACGTTTTTTATGCATTGTTTCTTTTTTAAAAAATTCTTTTTAACATTTTTCAAAAAATAATACAAAAACTCGTAACTACAAAAAAATCGTAGGTAGCGATAGAAAAAAAATAATACAAATCAAAAGTAAAGTTTTTTTTATTGAATCTCAATTTTTTTTTAATCCTCCGAAAAATCTTAAAAGCTTTACATCATCGTTCTTTGTTCCCTGTAATCTTGATGGATACAGTAGTATCTTTCGTCGAAACGCATGATTTCCAAAATATTACTTACAACTTCAATCTTTAAAATTTATCTTTTCTTTATTATCATTATAGTCATGCTTAAAGGGACATAGCTATTTCATGCCTTTTCAAAAATTTCGATACTGGGGCTGATAGGAACAGTTGGGGCGGCGCGTGTTTGAATTACCGTGTCACTTCTGTCTTACACGGTAATTCAAACACGCGCCTTACCAAGTGTAACTTTCAGTGCCCGCAAACGAAATTTCAAAAAAGGCATGAAATAGCTATGTCCCTTTAAATTTTTAAACTTTATAATCTGTGTTTTGTGCTGATTATTTTACAATAACAAAAAAATGTTTTAAAGCTTTTTTTACAATATGTTTTCATGAGACTTATTTTTGCTGGCTATAAATATCCCATACTTTGAATTTTTTGGACTCCAAAAAAACTATAGTTTGGTAAAAAATTAATTTGTATGGTCCTCTAAAAATAGCAAGATTTGGAATCCATGCTACTGGAACCCACATCATCGGTATGAGCACTTTTTTGACATTTGCTCGTTAGTTTTTTTTATACCTAAATTAGTGCCCCATTGAAAGTTATGCATCCTTTATTTATTTTTTGCTTTTATTGATGAATGTAATTTAAGGCATCAAACTTCTCTCTCTTTTTTCAGAATAATTTATGGAACTTTTTTTCATTTGGTTTTATTCGTGTAACAACTAGAGCAACGATCAAAACACGTTAGCGACAATGTCAAATTACTCTACGTTCACATTTGAAATGATTGCAGATATTTTAAATATTATTTCAACTTACAGTAATTATGGTGGCGCATTGCTTGAGTTTACAGTAATTATATTTTTACTTACTTCAATTTTAATTAACCGTGAAATATATTTACGATCGGCTTATTATGTCTTATATTTAATTGGACTCATCATTGATTTTATTGCTGCTTTCATTTGGTTTATAAACTTTGCATGTTTTCAATATAAAAATGAATTACTTTTTTTCTCAGATAATTTATCTTTTTGGTATTCAACACTTTTTGTTGGATTTTGGAACTTTATTTTAGCCATCAATCGATTCACAGCTTTGATGTATCCATTAAAGCAAACGAAGGTGATTTATAAATTTCTTGTTTCATCAAAATTTCGTTTACCAACTCGCGTCTCTTTTTTTAGCTTTGGTCAAGCGGAAACGTAAAAATAATATCCATTTTGCTTTTACTTTATCCATTTATTATCAACGGTTACACTTTCGCAAATCTCAAATGCAAACTTAATATGTGGTCTGTGGGTTGTGAATCAATTCTAATTGCATCAAGACAATTCACTTCCATAGCAAATATAATTCAAGCAGCAGCTTCATTATTTATTGGAATATTAACTTTTATTAAAATGCCTCCAATAAATGCGGCATCTAAAATTGATCGTCGAATGTTAGCTCATTCTATTTATAGCTCATGTTTATTGACGCTTTATGTATTTATTCAAGGCGCTGAAGCTATTGTACATGCTGGAGAAAACAATCATGGACTTTTTACTTTGATTAAATCCATTTCTAATATTGTTTATTTGATGTATCATTATTCAAGCATAATTATTTTATTTCTTGTTTGGTTTGTTTTTTGTTTTTATTTTTCATGAAAAGAGCAAAAACAAACAAGTAAACAGCTGCCTTAAAATGATTATAAGAAATCCGCCTTGTTTACTTGTTTTCAGCTGCATATTTTAGAAGCTTACTGTAGCTATCTATATATTTCATGCCTTGTTAGAGATAACTTAAAATTAATAAACCTGTGGATTTACATAGTTAAATATGAGTGACACACGTAAACCAAAAGGCTATCTTTAACTTAAAACGTTGAACTAAATTTAACAACGAAGATTTTAAAAGCAGTAAACTAAGGAACATTTTTAGTGCAACCTTTCGAATACGATATTTTGAATTTTATTGTTTTCGATGTAAACAAAGAAATGATATTCCAAGAATTATAATTAGTGGCAGTAATAATAAAAATTTACTTTCAATACTCAAATAAATTACCGCCACCGAGGATGATGGAAGAAAGCATGTAAACGCGCCAAAAAACAAAGATTCCCAAACGCCTTTCACTCATTTTTTTTTGAACCAGTGAAAAATGAAGTTTGTTTCCTAAAATTCAAATTTTTAAATTTGCCATGGTCGTTTATTTTATTTTTTCGATTTCAAACTGTCTTCATTCATTCACTCTTCAAAAATGAGCAGCGGAAAATCACCAAGTAACGCCGATGCAACTTTGCGTTGTGTAGAAGATCTTCCTGAAGAAAACACCGCCACTAATAACACCAAGTAAGTTCATTCATTTAATTTTTAACACTTTTACATTCGTATTTTTTAGCGGTTCAGTATCTGATATAACATTAACTCAAACAGTTTTACGAAAGACAAAATCAAATGTTAAATCAAAACGTCAACAACAATTTATTGTTACAATGGCTGCTGGTGAATGTATGACTGATATATTTCCTGAATGGTTACTTTTTGCATTATATGGTCCACCTGGTCAACGCCGATATCGTCCATATGATCTTAATATGCCACTTGCAATTCCAAGGTAAAGATTCTGTTACATTCCAATCATAAAATTATAGTCCTTTCTTTTTTAGACGTCATGAATCTCGTTATAAGCTTGATCCACCTCTAACTGAACATGGCAAAGTTACAGCTTCTATGACTGCAATGGGAATCATTCGAAATAATCTTCGATTTAAAGTGATATATTGTGCACCTGAAATGGCTGCTGTTCAAACTGCTAATACCGTTTCGTTAACATCAAAACATAAGAAAATTCCAATTCGAATTGAACCTGCACTTGCAAATTGGCGTGGATTTTTAAATGGTAATCAATTATGGGAATCAAAAGAATTTGTAAGTTTGTTATTTTTAAAAGTTTTTACTCTTTTAATAGATGATGATGTTGCAGTATTCAAAACTTGGCTACGATATCGATGTTGATTATCAACCATTTATGAAAGAAATTCGTCCAGATGAAACACCAAAAGATTTTTTACAACGTAAAATTAATTTTTATGCCAAAATTGCTGGTGAAAATGCTCATTCATGTGTTATGATAATTGGACATGCTGCAACTTTATATATGGCTGCTGATGGAACATGGGAAACAAAGAATCATCTTTTGGATATTGAACGACATCGACGACCTTGTGGAGTTTATGGTTTGCATCTTGGAATCGATGGTGAACATACTGCTCTTTCACGTCCAACTCTTCCATTAACTGCCTCACTCAATGAAGCTCGACAAAAACGTTTAAAAGCTGCCGAAGAATCAGAAAAATCAAAGAAAATTGTAATCAAAACGATTGGTTCATCAAAAAGTGATTCAAGTGAAAATGATACTGATTGAACTTTGAAAAACAACAAATGGATGCTTACTTTTTTTTAATTGCCTTTTATATTGAAATATTATGTATTTTGTAAAATATTTTAAATAAAGAATCTTTTAAAACTTGTTTATGTGTTATAATGAAAACATGTTCCATATTTGTGTCTCGAGATTTTGTGATTCCCCTTGGACATTTAAAAAGTGAAATCCCCTTGAACATTTAAAAAGTGAAATCCGCGACATTGCCTTCGGCAAAAGGTCGAAATCCGGGTTTCTTTCTTTGATGAGCTGAAAATGAAATGGTTTTTTACGCTCGACATACAAGTTGTTAGTGGTTTAGAATAATAAAGTATTCCTAAAAAACTTTGCTTTTTAGCTTATTGTGACAAGCTTCTTACGAGAAGCTTTGCATGAGAATATCCATTTCCAGATGCTAGTGTTATTAATCTCAAATTTCTTGCTGCTTTTTAACCTTCCAAACATTCTATCAAACACTGTCTCATACAACGGAGACAATGGAAATAATTTACTATGACATCATCTGACTACCAAGCTTTCAAACATTTTCATGTAAAAAAACGTCACAAATCCAAAGAAATTGCCTTCAAGCAAAAAGCCGGCTTCTCGATTGATTGATGAATCATCTTTTTACTTATTATATTTTTTTGGAATGTGGTCATTCTTGTTTCATCATTTTGTTGGCTGCGGCGGCCACAACCTCCTCATCAACCACAACTGATTTCGACTATAAATTTCATGGAATATTGGCTTAAATATTCTCACAATTTCTGTTTGTTATGTTTGACTGCAGCCATTTTGAGTATCCGCCTATCTCTTTTTTTAAATCCATCACAGTGTTGCTGAGCCGTCGCTCGCCGCAGGCATCCATCCTTCTTTTTTATCCACCAAAAATGGTGGTGGTCACTTTCAATCTTTTTTTTGGAGCGCGTATGAAAAATATATTTTTTTATTTAGATGTTCTGCTTCTCAGCTGATATTTTGCTCGATCTCATCGCTTTATTTTTATCTTGTTTTCTTCATGGACTACTTTTATTATGAAATTTTCTCGTTCCTTTTTTCGTGATTTACTCGTTTTAAACTTTTTTAAAATACATTTGTTGATTTTTAAGGCAACAGAAAAGCTAAAGCGCATGAAACCCGGCTGAATCAAAAGATATTTTTTAAACTTAAATTATATTTATTTATTTATTTTGGCCAATTTGACAATAATGGCAATTATTTGTCAATCACTTATTGCAATCATTTTTATTCAATTGGCCTTCGTAAAGCTCAAGTAAGTTTAGTAATCATCGCTAGCTTTTTTGATTATCAGTTTGGAGAAAGCCATTCAAGTAACCGTAATTCAAATTTGAAATAAATTGGTAAAAATTTATGATTTAAAATTTTTTATTTATCACAGATGTTAGTTTCTGAATCGAAAAAAAAGCAAAATGTAATTCTATTAATTTCATGTTTAACTTTAAAACTGTGCTTTTTGATACCAAAAACTCTGCTTTTTTCATTCTAAAAGCTGCTGACCCTTTAATCCATCAAATATTAAATTGATTTAAAAGATTATGGAAAACTTTTTTCTTTCATGTTACTTTTCACACTTATCAACAAAAAAAAGTGAAAAGAAAATGGAATGTTTGTAAAAAAAAGGTTGCGCAAAAACGGATATAAAATATATTATTTTGAACTGAAGGGATTCTTCTTTTCCTTTCATTTCAATCGATCCATTCATTCATTGCTTGCTTGATTTTTTCTGATTTTAGAAAAACTTTGAATTTAAAATTGAGGCAAACAGCATTGAAGGAAGAGATTAACCTCGTTCCGCTCTCTTAAGCTTTTTCCCTTTCAAGGATAATATTCAAATATTTATATTTATCTTCTTTTTTTATAGAATGGTGGTGGTTTAATGGGACTTATAAATCCCCGGGATATCGCAGATCTCACTCAATTGGCAATGCGATTGGGAGCTCAAACAATGGAAAGTAATAAAGAGCTTATGTAAGGGAACTTTTACATATTCATTTTGGAATCTTGAAAAATAATAATTTGAATTTGAAATTTTTAGGACTAAACCTGGGCGACCTGAATCAAAGCCCCTTTCATCCAATGCTTCACCATCAGAATTAATTGGACAAAGCTTTACCAATTTAATGAATGGAGGAGGGATGAATCTTGGTGGATTATCCACTGATAGGTCTATGCCACCAATCGAAAAGACTCAAACAGTTGGAAAACCTGTTTTTGATTTACCCAAAGAATTTGGTACACCAACCCTTTTTAAATCGACTCCATTATTCCCAGCACCCAAAACAGCTGCCTTTGAAGCTGAACCACTTGCACTAGCACCAGGACTTGAAAGCAGTGGTGGTGGAAGCTCTAGTAGCGGAAATCAAATCCTCTTGGCCCTGGGCTTAACCCTGTTATGGAACGAGGTGGAGAAAGCCTTCTCAAACTTGCAAGCTCTTTCCTTCGTGGTGGCGCTAGCTCCAGTGATAGCGGTATTGCTGCTCGAAGTGGTGGTTATGAAGCTGCTAGAGGTTCCAGCAATGGCAATCTCATCCCAAACATTCGACAACTTCTACCTGGCGCAAGAGAGAATTTTGGTGTTCGTCAAGGAGATGGTTAGTTTGTTGGTTGCATTTTCAATTTCTTTAACCTTCAAAATTTAGGTTGTTTACCATTTGTAAGTGAATTCATGCAAATTGCATATGGTAATTGTGTCAAACATGCCGAACAACGAACATGGGATGCATGGGGGCGAGAACTTGAAAATGGACTCACCGGTGGCGGAGTTAATCTTTTCCGTGCTAGGTTAGTTTATGCATTTATTTATGCACTATATTTTTTGGATTACCTAAAAACTGGACATTTCAATATCCGGTTTTTCTTTTCATATTATTATGACTTCCCAAAGCAATATGAAAACATTTTTCGTTGCTATTTTTTTTAGTATTATTTTGTTGTTACCTAAAAAA
>JAJQJQ010000348.1:0-27634 GCA_028622995.1 Panagrolaimus kolymaensis | reverse complement strand
AAATTTTCTATGTTTCAATGATTGATTTTTTGAGATTAAAAAAACTTTTACAGCTGTATTATCTTTCGATCATAATATTGCTGAAGGGTATAATAAACAGCATGATTTGTTTCATTCATCAAAGTATTTGGATAAACCCATTTAATATATTTGCATCCATGTAAATGAAATCTTTACCAGAAAAACTATGTCATTGATATCATACATTCGGGGAAATTTGTAGAAAATATACCTAAAATAAATGCAGTCAAAAACTTCGAATAAATGGTAGTTTTTTAATCTTATTTTTGAGATAATTAAAAAATGTGGGTCTTAAACAGAAAAAAATACTGTTTTTTTTAACCTAAGTAATTGACTATTTTCTCACCAGTATTTTACAAAAAAAAAAAAAAGAAAAATGAATTGAAATAAAATTTGCTTTATATTTTAATTTGGTTTTAATGAAATAGCCTCTTCTAAATTAAATATGCTCCAATAAAAATAAAAAAAGATTTAATAAGACCTTTTTTTAGATATGAAAACCCTTGTAATTTTTAGTGGAGCAAAAACTATGTAAATTAGTAGCAAAAAAGCAGTACACAACTAAAAAATTTCCATAATTTTTTATATCAACTTTTTAAAATTTGCATTTATTTTATAGCCTCGAAAATGCCAGAACCATTTTCCCCCTAATTTTTTGTTTGTTGATCAACTCACCAATCCACAGGTTTATTATTCATGTCCACGACATGTAACATCCTGGTTGTGTTCTCCATCACTATGGACCCATGTTTAAACCGCCGACAAAAACAATGGCAACAATCAAATACAACAACATCATGGTGTCAAATTGAAGCAACCTATTATTTTTCTTTTTTTATTTTTTATATTCAAAAATCTTGAAAAATTGCAACTTTCACCTAAAAAACATTAACCTTTAACCATATGTTTATCGTTGGGGCTCAAATGATTATCATCATTTTCAACCTATTTTTCTTTTTCTCGCGGTTTTTTTTTCTATGTAAAATAAATATTTAGGTGGAGGCTTTTTTGCTTCTTTGACTTGCCCAACTTTTTTTTCTTCTCTATCTTATCTTTTTAGAAGAATATTTGTTGTATCCGTCTTTTTTCGTTCGTTAATTTTTTTATATGATGTTTTATAGTCAGCATTTTTTTTCTCTCTTTTGGGTTTCCAACAACCTTTTGTTGTCGTTGGTTGTTGCTCTGGCTTTGGGGCCATTTTTACCCAGGTCAATGGTCGCAAGTGTAGTCTTTTTCTTTTCAAAAAGCAAAAATGCAAAAGTGAAAAAAGAAAAAGAAAATTAGGTACAATAAAAAAAACTATTTAAATTTCACCTCGACTATAAAAAATTTCTTTCATTTTATTTTTCACGAGGAAAATATGTACCTTTTTTCGGCTCAATTTTTTTACTTCTTTGGTTTTTTGAACTCAGTAAAAGCTAAATACAACTTTTTCATTGCCTTCATTTTTTTTAAAAAGTTGGTGTCAAAGTTTTTTAAATTAAAAAATTTAAAAGAAAAAACATTGATGATGGCAGAAGAATAAAATTAAAAAAAGACAACTGAGAGGAACGCTTTTAGCTTCTTTTTTTTATCGATGGCAGACGACGACAAACACTTATTTTTGCAAATTTTTTTTTTGACGATGATGACGATGACTTTTTTCGGACAGTGGTGGACCAACTAACTACTAACTAGTACTTACCGCTAAGGTTATTATTTCCTTTTCTTATTATTTTATTTTTTTGGTTGTCATCGTCGTCGGTCGTTTGTTTCCTTCGTTCGTTCGTTGACGACGACGACCGAAGACAATCGCCGCCGATTTATTTATTTTTTTGCCATTCTTTTTTTCACCGCAACAACCAACAGCAGCAGACCTCCATTTTTTCTTTCAAATCATTTCCTTCTTTCTTTTTTTCTTCTTCGTTTTCCGCGTTGTCTATGTGTGCACACCTTTTTTTTTGCTTTTTACTTTGCTTTGCTTTGTGGCTTGGTTGGTTGATGTGACTATAGATAGATAGATGTTGAATGAAAGATGGAAGGAGGTTTGTACAGGTCGAATGAATGAAAAATGTGTGCAGAGAGAAAAAAAATCACTCTTTTTTTTATATTTTTTGTTGCGCGTGTTCAACCCTTTTTTAACTTTTTATAATCAAATATAAGTATGTCCTATTAGTTTGTTGTTACTTTTTGAATGGACTTGTCTTTTTGAAATTATCCTAAGCTCAAAATCTCATTATTTTAATCCGCTCATATTTTTTTTGTTCATTTTTTTCGGAGATTGAAAAAAATAAAAGGTCAAAAGAGTATTAAACAATTTTTTTATATATTTTTTTATTTTCTTTAAAAGTCATAAAATCTTTTAATCTTTCTCACTGAATTATTCCGTTTCTTCTTAGTTCCTTCTTGCCTATTTGCTTGCTTTCCCTAAAATAACCAATCCCATGAGAATAGTTGTTTATTTTTTTCTTCTTAAAAAGCAAGCAACATCAAAACTAACTTTTTTTTCCACCACAAAAAAAAATATTTTAGCATTATGATGGCTTTTCAAATTTTCTTTTCTCACACCATTACCAGCGAAAATAAATAAGAATTTCACTCCTCTTTATTTTTATTTTTATTTTTTACAAAATGCAAAAAAGGATTTTCTCATAGTTTTGGTTTTTTTTCTGCAACAAGCAAAGTTGCTGCAAACCGCAACAACAACATTCATATGTCATACTTAATTATCCTTTTTTCTTTCATTTTTTTTTCACCATCAAAAATAACCTTAACCTTCCCTAACGAACAAAAACCCTGTAATTTTCTTTCCTTTTTTTATTTTGTTTGTGAGTGTTAAATATGTGGCACCATGGTGACATAGTCGCCATCATGCTATTTAAAAAGCGCGAAGCAACAGCAGCTTTAGCATCATTCTTTTTTTCCATATAAAATTTTTTTAGGATTTAGTATATTTTAACAGCAAAAAAAAAGGATGCAATTTACTCGTTCGTTGTTGTCAATTTTTTTTCTAGCTTTTCAAAAGTTGCAACAAGAAATAAGCTGAAGAAATTTTTTTTGTCTGTTTTAAGTTTTTTTAGAGATAAAATGAGGCGATAGCAAAAAAAGAGAGATAGAAGCATTGAAAAAAACAAAAATTAGGAAGAAGCTAAAACAGGCTTTATGTCAAGTAAAAAAGGATGTTTTGAGTGAAAAAAGATGCGATGAAGCGGATGTTAAAAAATTACGCGATTTTTTAGTTTTTCTGTCTTTAATTAAACTGATCGTTGACATTGCTCCCCCTTTTTTTTGATTCCTTTTTTATATGTTTGATTTTCTCCTCATTTCTTTTTTTATTTATTCCTTCCATAAAAAAAGGACAATGAAAAAATATAATTTTTCTTTATCGCGTGAAAAAATTATTTCAATTTTATTTTTTTGAATCAAACACATATTTTTTTTACGTTAAGCATCCTCGTGGAAATAAAAAAATAAAAAAAACAGCCAAAAAAAATTTCCCCAAACCAAAGAAGAAGAAAGAATAAGAAGACGAGCAGCAACAGCAACAGCAAGGCAAAAAAAAAGTTGTATATGTGTGTCGGTTTTTTTTTCCGCGTCGTTTTGTCATTTTATTTTTTCTTTTCCTTTCAATAATATACTCTTTTTTCTCTTTCGTTTAATGTCTTTTTTTTTTAATGAAAGAAAAAAAGGAACTAAGGAACTCTCCATTCCATTCCATTATCATCATCATCAACATCAAAAAAATATAGCAAATATATTATTTTTTGTGTGTCTTTGATTCCTCTCTTTTTTTAGAGCTATGCTGATTGGAAAAGTGAATTATTGAAAAAAGAAAGAAAGAAAAAAAAGTAACTGTATATTTCTTTTTATATTTTGTTCAAGAAAAGCAGCGTGAAAAAAAAATTAGTATTTTTTTTAAACATCAAAGAATAATGTCATTTTCATTTCGCTCCATTCGACGCTTTTTAAGAATTGGATATGTGAGCCCGAGATCATGTTTAACAAATTTTTTGTATATTGCAATTATATTTATTACATTCTCATTTGTGGCAACTCAATTAAAAGCTCAAAATCAAGAAAATGATCCACCATTACCTCCACATCCAGCCAGTGGGGTTGGAGGAAAAGCTAAATTTGATTTACATAATGAATTTCAAGTAAATCGACAAAGATTGGTTAGTTTTTTTTATTTTTTATTGCTTAAGCCATTTTTATTTTTGAATATATAATTTATAGGCAGATTATCATGTTCAAGAAAGAGATCGACATAATGACTTGCCTTTAAGGGGTGACAACCCTTCACAGCAGCAACAACAACTAAGGCCTCAGCATAGAGCTGTTCCAGCTGTAATCAGGAAGGAAGGAAATTGATGGTCAACCATATCCAAAACTAATAAATGGAGATAAATTTGTTCCCATTAGAAAATTAGTTCACTTAGATTTAAAAGGTGGAGCTTACAAGGTAATAATTTTTTCCATTGAGTTTGTTCCAAAAACTAAAAATGCAAAAAAAATTTTTAGCCATTATTTTTTGCTGAATTATTTAAATTTTTTAATAAAATTGGTTTAACGGGTGTATTATTGGAATGGGAAGATATGTTTCCATATACGGGAAAATTGGCTGAAGCAATAAATGGTGATGCATATTCGATAACGGATGTTGAAAATATTTTACAATCTGCCAAAGAAAATAAATTGGATGTAATACCTTTGGTTCAAACATTTGGTCATTTAGAATGGATATTAAAATTGGAGCCATTTAAACATTTGAGGGAAGATAAACGATATCCTCAAGTTATATGTTTGGCGGATACTGAAGCTTTCGATATTATTAAACAAATGATTGATCAAGTTACAGCAGTCCACAAAAAATATGGTATGACTTATTTCCACATGGGTGCGGATGAAGCTTTTCAAGTTGGATTTTGTAATGCTACAATTAATCAAATAACTAAAGAAGGTTCAAAAGACAGGGTTATGCTGTGGCATATTTCGAGAGTAGCAAAATATATTAAAAATACTCATTCTGTGACAGTTTTGGCATGGCATGATATGTTTGGGCATGTGGCGGAACAAGATCTTCGAATGTATGAAATGACTGAAGTTCTTGAACCTGTGTTATGGTCATATGCCGAAGATCTCGAACAATATTTACAATTTTCTAGTTGGCTCGCATTAAAACCTTTCAAAAAAGTTTGGGGTTCATCAGCTTTCAAAGGAGCCGATGGTCCAATGCGATATAATTCTAATCCAATGCATTATATTAAAATCATGAATCATGGGTAGTTCAAATGACTCGAGCTTATAAGGAATTTGAATATTCCTTCAGGGTAGACAACTGGTTTCCAGTGAAGAAACTTTTTCCAGACTTTATAATAATAAAAAATTTCAGGGTTTAATTGTGACGGGCTGGTCGAGATACGATCATATGGCAGTTTTGGCAGAATTATTCCCAGTAAATATTCCAACTTTAGTTATGAGTTTAGAAACCATTGAAGAAGCGAGACCTTTGCATGGAAATTATCAAAAATCTAGTCAATTACTTGGTTGTAATGCCAAATATGATCAAGGATTTATTTATGGTTGCCAATTCCCTGGGAAAAGAATATATGAACTCGTTAATGAAATGTATGTTCAAAAAGAAGCCATGTATAAATATACTGATACTGATTTTGAATTTAATGGTTGGTTATCGAAAGTTGCAGAAAAGTATCATTTTTCTTCGCCCATGTATGTCGAAGTAAGTTACTTTGGCTATTTTTTGTAAATAAATAATTACAAATTCTGTTTTAGAAAATTTCTCAATTTATTGAATATAATTTAAATCCATTGGAACGAATTGAGCGAGAATTAAGAAAAGAAATGGCAAAAATATATTTTAATGAAACCATCGATGAATTTATTTTTACATATTTAAGTGATGAGCTTGAACTTTTACGAAAGCGTAAAGCTGCAATGTCAGCTATATTATCATCATCCACATATCAAAAGCGTCCATATATTAAGTATCCAGCAGAAAAAACTCGAGAAGATCTTTAAGCATTAAAAATTTCTTTAACCAATCCCTTCTTCTGAAAAATGCGCCTTGAAAATTATTTTTTCTTTTAAATATTTTTTTTAATTCACGGGTTTCCTTAAAAGTCATTGTTTTTGTTTTTGTCTCTCTTTTTTTTCTCTTCTCACTTATTTATTTAAATTTTTAAAAATAGTCCAGTATAATTATTACTAAATGCTATGACGACTACCATGATTCGAGATGCTCCGTCCTTATTATTTTAAATTCATATATTCCGGGTTTTTATATGCACACACTTTTCTCTCTCTCTCTCTCTTTTCCTTGCCCCTCTCTATTTTTTTCCAATCAGGAGCACCCGCAGCAGCTATTCAAATGAATTTTTTTGTTGTTGGTACAATGTACTACAAAAAAAATATATGCGATATTAAATCCAATTCACAAAAAAATCAAATAATCTATCTAGTCTATGCTAATTATTTAATGGCAGCTTAAAGAATAATAAAAACGATTCGATTCAATAAGAAATCAATAATTTTAAACTAATTTTAATGCCTTTTCTTTTTTTTGTTATGTTATTAATTTTCATTATTTTTTCAATGTAAAAAAAATAAAAAAATTGTTTATTTTGATTTCATAAAAAAACATATAACAAAAAATACTGACTTAGGAATATAAAAATAAGCAAAAAAGCAAGCACCCGTATAATTATTTTAAGCCACAACAATACAATACTAATAATTGTAAATATTATTATTGAGCTATGCTAAGTTCATGAATAACACAATCTCGAAATGCCCGCCATCCAACTAAAGCATTATGGCGACTATAAGTTTTAAATCCTCGATGAAGTCGATCATTCATAATTGCAATGAATTCAGAATAACTTAATCGATCATCGCCATTGGTATCAAAAATTCGATAAAGCATATCCACGAGTTTTGGATCCAAATCAAAGCCTGTGGAACATTTGACAGCTCGAATAAATTCATTCCTTGAAACAGGGAGATCGGCAGCGGTAAAAAATTTCACAGCTTTAGTGAAATCATCGAGATTGTTGAGGAACATAGAAAACTGCTCAAATTGTTCGAGGCTTATTCCTGGAAAAAAGAAAATAAGTTACTTTGTTATTTTTAGATTCATTAAAAAAAGAAGACTAACTTGATCGTCATTGGTTCGCTCATAAACTCGCTTAATATATGGTGATTGTTCACTTCTGTCAACCATAGAATATCGTAACACCAATTGAGCAAATGCAACGGGAGAAATTTGAGATTTGCCCCGTGAAAATTCTTGAAATTCTATTTCAATTAATTCTCTTTGAAGGTTTCCATAAAATCTGAAAAATCATTATTGAATATCAAAATTTTTCAAAAAAGGTATATAAATTTTACATTTGAAATTGATCCATCGATAAAGAATCACGTCCACTTTGTCCAAATAAATGTGCAACAATGGTTGTATCAATTTTTGATTCCTCTTCTGTCGAAGGAACCTAAAAATCAAAGATAAATAAAAAATATTTAAACGCTGAAGTCTTTTTTTTGGTTTTGGTTTTGGTATTAAATTTTTAGGACAAATAAAAAGTTCGATAATTAATTAAAGTTTTTAGGGAATTATTCCAAAAAATAAGGGAACTGGGAGGAGATAGAAAAAAGATTTTTTGCTAACCCTTGAAATAATTCTAGTTGAAGAAGAAGAAATTCGAGAAGATGGTGTTGTTGTTAAAATTGATTGAGATTCTTTGTTTGAAGATATTATGTCTTCAAGCTAAAGAAAAAAAACTGTAATTTAAATGTTTGTCATTTAAAAAAGTGAGTGCATAAAAAATGTGAGGAAATAACGAAACTAAAACTTCAAAGGGCAAAAACATCACCAAGAAGGAAAAAAAACAAAGGATAGGAAAGGGAAAACAAATTTATAGAAATTAGCTTGTTTTTGTCACAAAAACAGTAACAAAGAATTTTTTTTAAAATTAAATTTAAAAGTAAAATAAATGTGCATACAAGTTTTGGGATTGAGCCACCAAAGCGTTCAAAAATTCGTGAATAAAATGTGAAGCTAGGATATATTTGACAGTCCTAGAAATAAAAAAAATGATAATAATAAATTAACAAAAACACCACATTCATTGTTGTAGAAGAAATCAACATTCATTAAATATACTTTTTTTTTGAAATATGACTTACATCGTCTTCGAACATTTCCTTCTTTTCTGATGGCATCGCTATCATTAATGAACGAACCTAAATAAAGGGGTAATAAAAAAATAAATAAGCGTCGTTTGCTAAATAAAAATAAAAACATAAAAAAGCAAGCAAGCGATGTTTTGGGGTTTTTTTTTGGTTGTTGCAAAGCATAAAAAAAGCATGGGTAAATAAAAAATTTGACGACAAAAGCATCACTACAAAAACAAATGAATGATAATAAAAAAGGTAAAAGAAAAACCTTAAGAAATTCTTCTTTATCTATCATAGAATTTTCATCTTCATCGAACATTAAAAAAGCTATGTTAAAAGATTGTCGAGATTCTTAAAAACAATAATAAATAATATAAAAATTATTTAAAAGCTGGCGATTTATAGCTGCTTACTTGTAAGTAATGTTATCATAAAAACATATTCTGCATATGAAATAACTCCGTGATCACCAAGATCTCGAAATAATTTTGAACTTCCTTTTCTCAATGGTGGAGTTTTCTTTATCATTCTTTTTATTTGCTCTTCTTTTACTACTCTTCGATATATTCTTTCTTTAGGTTCATCGTTGATTAAACTATCCAAAAAATCCTGGGGTGACATATATGAGGTTCCATTGTATTCGATGGAAGCAAAATCTTGGAATCTAAAAACCAAAATAAATTTGAGCTATTTATTTTTATATGCAAGCAAAAAAAGTTTACCGTTGTTGACGTTTAGATAATTTAATATCCGCTTCTTCTTCATATTTGGAATTAAATGGAAGCATACTTCTAAATCCAAAATAAGTCGTCGTTCCAACAAGAAATGTCGAAGTTGCGTAAGTGAGAGTTTTGGGAAACTTGAAGCCTGGTTTCTGCCAAAACCGATTATTCAGCCTTTGACGAGAATAATTACGTGCAAAAAATCTCATTCCTCGAAACATATTTTAATAGCCACTTTTAAACTTTCTATTAACACAGAAATTTTTCTTTTTATTATCGATAAAAATGGAAGTAAGTTGTTGCACGTGAAAATAAGTAACATTAACCACAGAAGAAGAAACAAAAAATGAGTTATCTGCCTCCTCCTTTCGCTGCAAGAATATTTCCTTTTTCTTTTTTTTCTTTTTTGCACAAAGTTCATCATATTTTTCGTTTGTTTGCCAGCGGCATTCATTTTTTCTTCCACCCTCAATCAAGTCAGCCAGTCACATTTTTTTGTTTTAAACTTTCCGTTTTTTTATTACTGCTATCTTTTTTCATTTTTTGCTTTGTTTCAAAAAAAAGTACAAACAAATGTTTGACGTTTTTCAAATTGCAATAATAAATCGATTGAGTTCAACGTTAATTTTTCATTTAATCGTTATTTTTTTTTGTTTCGTACATACATAAAAGAAAAATATTTACATTGGTATACCGGAAAATAAAAAAATACGGTTATAAATTTTAAAAGCGATGATGGATAGATAAAAAATAACAAAGTTAATAAACATAAAACTTAAAAAATAAGCAATTAAAAATGGATTTGATTTTTACTATGCCTCCCAAATTTTTTTTTCAAGTTTCATTAATAAAAAATGTTTTTTAATTTAAAAAAAATAGATACATTCAGAAATCACAAATTCATTGGAAGAAAAGATAGAGTTTTTTAAAAGTAAAAAAGAAAAATGGAAAGAAGCATAGAGAATATAAAACTTTTTCTTTTCAGTCTCCCTCCATTAATGCTTGGTACTTGAATGGTTGTTGATAATAATAATAATTATAAAAGTAATGTTTGTTGGTTTTCTTTTTTTTTTATATATTTCGGTTAAAATTATAACCCGTGAAAATAAATGGTGGTGGTGTTAATTACTTCTTTTCTTTTTTTAATTTGACTGATTCTTGGAAAATTTTTTGCAAACAAAGAAACTGAAAAAATAATTTGATTAATAAAATTTAATTAAAATTGACAATTTAAAAATATTTTTCGCCAGGGTCAATAATTACTGATAATTATCTAACGAAAAATGCATTAAAATATTGGAAAAAAAAATTAGTGATTTTGATAAATTATTTTTTTGGCCTTTAAAATTTATAAAAAGTTTGAAAATTCCATTAATTAACCGTTCTGACAAACTACTTTTCATAAAAAATCTTACCCCAAGGGTTGCACCAAGCATGAATGTCATTAAATTTGAAACAACTAAACCAATGATGACTTCAAACCGGAAAAATACCGATTTAGAAGGTTTATCAATTTTATATTCAAATTCCGAAGCTAGCTCCGGTTCAGGGCTATTTGGTGGAGTGGTCAAAGTGGATCCAACTTGTCCACTGCGATGGCGTAACATTCGATTGGGTGGATTAGCTTCTGGACGACTGGACCAATCCCAAATCCAATCAACATTTTTTCCTCCAGATGTTGTTGTTCCGCCAGTTATATCTTTAGCCAATCGATATTTAACTTGTTCAAGATTTTCTTCAAATTCCACGTGAGGACTTTGTATGCTAATGGGACTGAGGCGGGAATCTTTGCTATTGCTTGCTTCTCCATTACTGCTTTCCTTTTCAATCATAACCGCATCAACGCTGCTGGATAAACTTTGTCGGCTTGGAGCTAATTCAACCCATGATTCTGAAATATAAAATTTAAACAATATATATATATAAAATTCGGGAAAGAGTTTGTTAGTTTTTTTAAAGTTATTTTTTAATAAATGAAGCTTGATTTTAAAATCAAAAAATATATATATAAAAGTTAATTATTCTATCATTTTTTCGAGTGAAAAAGCCTCGTTTTTAGTTTTCGAAAGTTACTTTGAAGCCAAAACTTTTCAACAGAAAATTTCTTTTTTGGAACACAAAAAGTTTTACTTTTCTTTTCAAAAATTTTCCAAAATAATATCAGCACTTTTGAAACTTGCAAACTTCAATTTTTCGCTTTCAAAAAAATAAAGTATTAAAAACCAATAACAAACCGGGCATGGAGTCACCTTCATCAGAATTTTTTTCTTGTTGATTTTGATTATTTGTTGGTACTTGTCCAAGTCGCTTTTTAGCATCAAACATAGCAGGTTGACGATCAAAAAAATTTGACATTTTTAATTAAAAATTTCCAAGAATATAATTAATTTAGTGTTGAAATAAAGGAGGATACTTAAAAAAATTGGAGAATATAAAAAATAGGCGTTTAACGGCTTCTTTTGTTTCTTTCTTCTTTGTAACAAAATATCTCAGCACAGAAAAACGCCGCCGAGGTGATCACTGAAAAAAAAGGAAAATGAAAACACTGTTATGTATTTTGAATCACATGAACGAAAAAAAGCGAACAATCGATGCTCTGTCGCGTATATTCAAAAAGTGCACTATTTTTGAAGAAAAAAGGTTCAAATAATTTCGTTTTCATTATCAAAAAAATAATCAGTAGATTTTAAAAAAAGTGTTCAAAAAAATGAAAATAATCGTGCCACATTCATTTTTTTTTTGGTGAGCAAAAAAAATAAAATTAAAAAGTTTTTGAATGAGGGCAAGAAAATGGAAAGGAAAAATAAAAGAAACGACGGAGAAAAAACGCAAAGGTCACGTGACAAACAACGACTAACAATGGGGCTGCGACAGCGGAATATTAAAAAGAAAAAAATTGAAAGGAAAAAACTAGTGTTTGTAAAGCTTAAAAAGATCACGTTCGTTCCATTGAGTTAAAAGAATCAATTTTTTTTGTGGTATAAAATTAAATATTTTTTCTTCCTACCTTAAAAAAAGAAGGCTACACGAAAGAAGGATCTCATGACTTTTAGAGAAAAAAAGAGAGACAGTCAAAAGGAAAAAAGGAAAAAATATATTTTTTGGTGGTGCATTAAAAAGAGCAGCAGTAACACAGCAGACGACGACGACAAAGCTTTGTTGCTCATGTGAAAAAAAATATTGAGAGCAATCACAAAAAACCAACGTAAATATGTGTATTTGTGTTTCATCAGAAAAAGGAAAGAGGAAAACAATCAAAAAAGACGAAAAAAATAGAACCATATGGGTTTTCAGGAAAAAAATTGATCGAATTTTTTTTTAGTTAATTTATTCTGCAAAAAAGCCTTTTTTAAATTTCAGAAAGTAAATTTAAAAATTTTTTAGTTCTTTGTATTAAATTTTTTTACTGGGTTGAAAAAGTCACAAGGAAACACGAAAAGAAGAAGAAGAAAAATCAATGTTCATGAAAGAAATATATTTTTTTTCGAAATGAAAGAGAAAAAAAAAACTTGGTGCTTTCATTAATGTTTTTACTCTATAATTTCTTTGGTCCGTTTTGTCAATAAAAAAAGAAAAGAAATGTTTGACGGCGGCGATAAAAGGCTTTTTTGATCAAAACTCAAACCAGCAAACTAAAATTAACTAATCCAAAAGAATCAACTTTATTTTCTTAAACATAAATTGAATGGAAAATGGAATACGAAAAAAAACATATGTAGGACTTATCGAAAAAATAACTCTTGACCTCAAAAGCTTACAACAAACATTATCAAAAAACGCAAGAGGATCAATTTTTCAAGTATTTTCTTTTTTACTCTGCCATTCATATAATTTATTTTCTGTCGGGTATTCCCATACTAAAGAGCAGCAAAAACAAAGAGCTGCAACCAATATCTATCTATCTTTCCTCCTTTTTTCGCTATATTTTTTCTCTTTTTGCCTCCCAAAAAATTGAAGCAGCATTGCATTCAAAAATAAACCATCCTTTATGGGGTCGGTCGGTGTTTCTCTC
This sequence comes from Panagrolaimus kolymaensis, assembly GCA_028622995.1. NCBI lineage: Eukaryota > Metazoa > Nematoda > Chromadorea > Rhabditida > Panagrolaimidae > Panagrolaimus > Panagrolaimus kolymaensis. The sequence continues at coordinate 14,707 of JAJQJQ010000348.1, read as the reverse complement.
ATTTTCTATGCCGAGTGCATTCGCTCAGCTGATGTGGCTTTTCGTCTTTCTTTTTTCGTTCGATTTATATATTTTTTTACGCTCCTGCCATAACATAACACCAACAACGACCAACAACGACAGCAATGCATCGGATGGACTTTTTTTCTTTCTGCTTTTGCGCGTGCGCATTTATTTATTTCGTGCTTCCTTGCTTTTTTGCAGTGTGACAGTTAAAAGTGCGCAAAGCAAAGAAAAGAAAAAAGAGGAAAAAAAGAAATGGCAGAGGTTTTATTGAATCAAAAAAAAAATGTTTCCATAAAAAAAGACCACACAAATCGATTAAAAAAAGAAAGAAATAATCACGTGTTCGAAAAATGTTGTTAGCTTGAAAAAAAAACCGCGCAAGAGCAAAACTAAAAAAAACGAGAAAAAGCAAGAATGTGAGCAGCAAGTCTCTGTTATTTAGTCGCAAGACTCTTTCAAGACCATGGTCATGGCATTTGCGACATTTTTTAAAAAAAGGACATCATCTGCACCAACCACAACAATCATGTGATGTGGTGTTCTTCAGTCGTTTTAAAAAAACATTAAACAACAGCTTAGCGTTTTTTAACCCACATTTTTAATTTCAGAGTTCTTTTTTTTTAAATATTAACAAAAACATAATCACTTTTTTACCTATGAAACCAAAAAAAAAAAAGAAGAATGTTTAAAAACTTTAAAAAATTTGACTCGAATGAAAAAAAACAAACAGCAGCTTCGAGAAGAAAAAAGTTAAGACATAATAAAAAAATCGAAAGAGTGAAAGAAAAAAAAGTAGCCAGTAATGAAAAAATCAGTTTTGTCGACTGTTGGTTGAACGGGAAAAAAACGATGATGATTATAGCAAACAAGAAAGAAAGAAAAAAACAGTTGTGTTTAACGCATTCTCATTTTTTTTAAACGCCACTTTTTGGTCATATGATTTTCATCGTTTTTACGTGTGCAGCAGTGTGAATAAACTAAAATAAAACTATATTTATTTTTATGGTAAAAAAGTTAATGTGAATTATTTCAAAAATAAATAAAAATTATAAAATAATTGTAACACCAATGAAAAAAATTGCAAAAAGAAAAATGAATGCTTTTTTTGAGTGAACAAAATAATAATAAAGATATCTCTCCAACTTTCTAGCGAAATGTTCAAACTATTGTCAAAAATATGATTGTTTTAAAGTGGAAAAGAAATGTTATATTGCAAAAAAAAAATCAAAAAATAACGATTTTCTATGAAATATGCCTTTTTGCAACCCCTGCATTTTTTTCAATCGATCGATTTGTTAAAAGACATTTTAATTTTTTGAATATTTTACGAATATCTTTTAATTTTAGTGCCATTGGTTCTTATAAATTTAAAGAAAAAGTTTCATTTTACTATGGTAGCAAAAAATTCCTGTTTCTTTATTAAAAAAAAAATTAAAGAAATATGGCATAAAAAAGAAGCAATGAATGCTTTTTTAATCATAAAACAACTAGAAGAACCGATTTTGTAATTCCTATGCGTACAAAATCTCGATGTTGACTCAATTGATTTACTTTTGAAATCAATTAAAGCATTTGAAGGTTGTGTTTTTAATGGTAACTAAAAATGAAAAACTTATTCGAGAATTGAAGCGTAATTTATGCATTTTATATCTTAAAAAAGAAACAAAAGCCCTTTTTTGTTCAAAAAAAAAGATGAATGGCATTTGCTTTTATTATTGATTGTCTTATCCAAACGAAAGAAAAAAATTTTGTTCGACATTTGTGTGTCTTTTTTTTTGGCAATTAAAGCTAAATTAGAGTCACAGGAATTGTTTTTTTTTTCTTCATATATTAATAGGAGCAATGGTGCCCTCTGATTTAGTTTTTACTTTTGATTCTCCTCGTAAGCAACTTTTCTCTTTACCATATTTTGTTATAAACTATCTTGTTCGAAAACCTTCATCGCCTCATGGACTTCAAAAATTATATCAAACCTGCAAATATTTTTTTAACAAAAACAAGATTTTAATTTGTCGCCATTTTGAATTTTTCAGCGGTATCTATGGAGCCCACAATGACCATTCACTTGCTTTTAATAAAATTAATTTTAATGGTCAAAATTTCCTTGTTTGGCCTTTCGATAGCATTTATTTGAGTATCAACTGGGACAGAGAGGAAAAAATTGCTAATATTATCCAAAAAATGTATAGTCCTTTTTATCTCAAAATAATCTCTTTGGATATTATGGAAATGAGCTTTAACGAATTCAATTATTTAGTTGGTTCTGGTAATGTTGACGAGCTGATTTATTAAAAACAATGTTTATTATGAAAAACAAAAATATTGTTCCATTTGATATTTTACTTGAAAAGGTTCCAAAAGCTACAAATCTGTTTTATAGTGACGATTCAAATATTTTTTCATCTCAAACATGTAAAAACATGAACGCCATTTCGAGAATATGTAAATTAAAAGAGTTTCGTATTGGAATTGGAAAAGTTTCTGAAGATTTTGATTCAACATTGCTTTGTGAATTTATAAAGAAAAATGCAGATTCTGCATCCAATTTTCACATTTGTTTTTGGAGTACAGTATCAAAAGATATTTCTTTATCTTTCTAAGCTGCAGCAACACAAATGCTCAAAAATTGGGATTTGATTCAAGATAAACCTCATATTGAATTGGCTTCTGAAATCGATCCTTACCATCAAGAAATTCACAAATGGATAACTTTATAAAAATATTTTTGTTTTATATCATTTGTAATTTTTATTTTAATATTTAATTCAAAACTAAATTGTTTTTGAAGTCTTCCTGAATATTCAAAGTAAAAATTAATAAATTTAAAAGTACCATGAAAAGCTCGTAAAATAACCTAAAATAGCAAATTTCAATCCCATTGATTGGGTTATTCTGGTCAAATAAATTTCTTTTCTTTCAAATTGTTAATATAAAAAAATTTATTATGTTCGAATAAGGCCGTGTCAATGACTATAAAATGCAATGATCAAGAACTTTTTATGGAGTTTCCAGCAAGAAAAACATGTTGAGGTGGCAATAATTAATCATCACATTGTCGTCAATGTTCTAATTTACCAAACTTGTAACTTCTTCTTTCTTTTAAAAGTTACATATTCTTGAAAAATCAAAAAAGATACCCCTTATTTTTAAGGGTTTTCTTTAAAAACTTTTTTGCTGAACTTTTACTTTGCAAATAACTTTTTATAATTCTCTTCAACAACAAAACACATTTTTCATGAAGGAAAAAAATATAATTAGAAAAGTATGGATTGCTCCATTTTCTTGGGTATTTTTTCTTTCTTTAAGTTGATTGTATGTTTGTTGAATGTGGCAGAAGCTTAGAAGGATTTTTAATGTTTTTTGAAATCCAGTCCATTCCATCCTATAAAAACAAATGAGTAAATGAGTGTTTTTTTTTGTCTTTGTTTTCTAAGACAAAGAATTTCAGTGGCTTTGTCACCTGCTTCCAAGAAAAATAAAATTATGCTCTTACTTTTATGCCTTCCCGGTAACAGCTGAACAAGCTTGAATTTGCCATGATCGATCTCGAATGCTTAAAAGTTTTAAATCATTTGCAATATCTGAAGCTTTTGCGGCGTTTGCAAGATCTTGCTTATTTGCAAAAACCATAATTGGGACCGCGCGAAGTTTATCTTCATCTGAGTAATTCTGACAGTTCCTAAAAAAAGATTGAAATGAATATATAAAACTTTTTATAAAAACGTAGGAAAAATTAATTTACCAAGGATGTTTCATCAAACGCTTTCGGTTCACTGCTGTCAATAACATATATCTGTAAAAAATATAAAAAATTTATGACGTATTTGTTTCTACGAAAAATATAATAACAAAAAACTTACTAAAACATCAGTATTATCAAAATAATTTTTCCAATATGGTCGTATTTTCGTTGTCCACCAATATCCCAAACATTTAATTTAACATCATCCGAAATAACACTTTTAATGTTAAATCCCTGAAAAAAAACAAATGGAAAAAATAAGCAAAACAAAAATAGAAATTTTTTTTAAACCTCAAATCTTAAAATAAGAATCATAAAATTCTCTTGGGATAAGTTAGTTGTGAAAAACATTCGTGTAAAAACTTACTTGAGTGGGTGTAATATGTGTTACATCTTCTGATGCCAACTTTTTCAATATCGTTGTTTTACCCGCATTGTCAAGGCCTGAAAAAAAAACGTGAATGATAGAATGATAGACTCGTCTCATGGGAATGATTAAAATAAAAATAAAAAGATGGATCCATCTGGTGAATAAAAAAAAAACAATTTATAATCATAGACAACTAAAAAAAACAAACCGAGTAATAAAATTCGCAATTCTCGACCTTGTTGATTTTTGAATTTTTTTAAAATATTCAAAGTCCCTAAAAAACAAATTATCTTTAAGAGCATCTTTAAATTTAAATAGTTTTACCATTGTACTCTTCCAACTAACACGTTTTTAATAGTGGAATCAATATCTGTAGTTTTTTTATTTTATTAAAAGTTAATAAGAAAAATAATACTGCTTTAATACCAAAAAAAGCAGCAAAATTAAGGGTCGTTCGTCGTTCTTTATTTATTTTCTTTATTATTATATGGCAGCTTTTTCCTGTGCTGTTGTACTGGTTTTTATAGACACGCAAAAGCGTGTTCTTCTTGTTCCTCTCTCTCCTTCTTTTTCATTTTGTTACTTACTTATTTTGCTTGGTAGTCGTCGGAGTGGTCGCCGATGGCAACGTTACCATGTCAACCAAATTAATGGCTTTCCATAGGCTTGGTTTTATTTTTTCTTCGATAAAAGCTTTTAGGGTTTAATTATTTATTGTTTTTTTTTATATTTTGCGAGTAATAAATCAAATTAAAAAAAATTATAAAAAATATTTTGTGGATAAGAAAAATTAATTTGTATGTTTATATACTACACTTTCACATCATTTTTATTATTTTTGTTTTTTCCGGTAATTTTTACGACAACTCTTTTCCAAAGAACTCTTGCGTCTCCATAATTGCATATGGTAATTAATTCTGAGATTTCTTCAAACTTAAGAAATTGAATTAATTTTGGCTTCTTTTTTTTTTTCAAAACTTGTTTGTTTTTTTTGCATTTTCAACTCTGTTCCGATTTATTTTTTTCCCATAATTAAAAATTAAATTAATATTATTATTAAATGACATCAATAAATAAATTGTTAGATAGATAGATATATGATCCCAAAGTTTAGAGGAAGAGGAGGAGGATGGAAAGAAGGACATAACACTCAAATAATGCACTCAAAAAAAGAAAAGAAAATAGTAAAGTTAAAAATAAAAAAGAAGTTTGAAATAAACAAATAATAAATAATTAAATGTTGGAAAATATGCGTTTTTTTAATAAAGCTGACAATCGAAATTTAAAAATATAAAAAAGTGATTTTTTTTTAAAATAGAAAAAATGTGGCTTTTTTGTTGTTGTTTTGTAAATTTTTGATGGTGGTGATGCTTAACAAAAATCATATTGTTAGTATGTAGCGCTATTGTTTTTTTAAAGATTTTTTAGTATAAATCTTGTGGATTAAATCGATGAAGATTGTTGTTGACTCGATCATTATAAAGAAGAGGGCCCAATTCAATTATGGCTCCATTATCCAATTGAATCATATCATCATCAAACATTTGAGGAGCATAATTTGGAAGTTCAGTTGCCGCACGTTTACCAAATCGCACAAGTGAATTTCTCATGGCTTTTTTATCTGGTCGCATACGGAATCTGAAACTATAATTTAAGTTAAAGAAACTAATCAAAAAAAGTGATAGTCTAAGGACTTTTGGAATATTTTTATTGTGTTTTGGAAGTAATTTTTTTTTGATAACCAAAAGCAATTTTTTCGGATGGAAAATAAAAAACAATGGAAAAGGTTAAATAAATATCCTGCTGTTCCATTTTTTATTACATATTTTTTCCAAAGAAAATTCATGCTGTTTTGTTTAAAACTATTTTTTTAATGACTTAAAAAAAATTCATGGTTCCTAAAGTGTCTAAACGGCATTTAAATAAAAGTTTTTGGAACAACAAAAGTGAAAGGTTATGATGTTTTTGAACGTTTTGGTTGCTTTAAAATTTACCCCTTTTATTATTCACATAAAATTGCTTTTTTAATTTGTTGCAGCATTTTTTTGAACTTTTTGATATCAAAATTTTGGATGCCACATGCCACTCAGGTAACAAAAGTTTTTTGTATAATTTTTGCACTTTCATTTATGCAAAAAATAATATAATTGCAAATTTGTTTCGATATTTTTAATTTCTAAACTAAAAATAGCCATTTTATAAATGAAACAAATTTGCACTTATAAATTTATTTATTTTTTTAATCAAATCATATGTTTTTTTCTATCCCAAACACTCGCCCTTTTTCAAAATCCTTAACAAATTTGGAAGAAATAAAAATTTTATTTTTAATATTAAAAGTGCTGAAACCTTTTATTATTTTTTGAATGTTTTTTTATGAAAAAATATTCCCATAACCCCACAAACTGATGACACTTTCCCAAACACCCAAACAATTCTTTTCTTTAAAAAAAAATTCTCAAGAAACCCGGAAATAGAAAAAAAAAGATATGAAAAAAACAAAAATTAAAAGCCCCTTTATTTTATGCCCATGGTCCAAGGATGAAAGAAGAAGAAGGTAGTGATATCCACTTTCCTTTGTTTTTAAAGTCCTCCTGTTTTTTTTTAAAGGATGCTTTAGGAAATTAAATTTCAAGACATTAAAAAAATATATATCAAAAGGGATCGTCTATCTTTCTTGTGTGACAAAGCTTTATATTTTTTAATGTTGAAATAAATATTAAGAAGAAGAAAAATGGAAGCGAAATGTGAAAAGTGATGATTGGCTTTTGTTTCATAAAAAATAATAATTTGAAAAAGAAATGCATTTTTGCACGTAAAATGGACGCTTTTTTATTTTTTTGATGATATGTACCATGGAAATGAAAAGAGCTACAGTAGACGAATTTTTTTTTTGACGGGAAAAAATTGGAACAAATAAAAATTAGAATTGAAAACTTACGATGCTGAAGCAATCAAGGTAACCATAAACAGCAAGAATGAGAAGGCGAAGAAGTTGTTCGAGCTGGATTCATTTTTTAGTATACTGTAGGGGCCAAAGTAAGAAAAAAGTGAGAATTCTGAAATAACAACGAACTTTATAATTCGTAATTTTTATAAGTATAAATACAAAATGAAAAAATTAAATATGTAAGTCTTAAAAGGCGTGAGAGAAAAAAGTGCAGAAGGCAGGCAATAAAACTTCTATTTCAGATTCTTCGAAAAATATAAAAATATAATCATAAATTATAAAAAACAGAAAATTTTCACGGTGAGAAACAACACACATCGTAAATTATATATCAATTTTAAAAGCAAAGCTGTTCCTTGAAAAAAAAATTTCTTGGAAGCATTAAAATAAAAAAGTGCAATAAAAATCATCTGAAAATGGTTTTTTTACAACCCTTCTTTCTTTAATTTATTTTTTCTGAAGCCAAAAAAAATCTTCAAAGCTTTTATATATTCGAATAAAGGGGTTTTTGAAAAAGTGAAGAAAGAAAGGAACAGCTCCTCCCATTTTTTTTTTATGTCGTGGGCTACTTTCGTTTTTTTTCTCCAAACAACATCGACTTTGGAGACGATTTTAAAATGACGACATATTTTTTATTTATTTTTCAAGGGGGTGGAGTCGCTTTTGCTTCAATATTTTTTCCTTGATGATGGTGAATCTGTGGCACAAAAGATTGAAGTTACTAGATTTCATTGAAAGAACACAAACGATCATAGAATCTAAAGGACAACTTTTTCTTTGTCAAAAAAAAATTATTACACTTTAATTTGGCAGAAAGAATTCTGTTTTTGACAGAGGCCTCATTTACGTCTGTTATTTAATTTCTAAAACACTGCTGATGGTCTTGACATTTTTTAAATTTCTTGTCGTCTATGAATAATATCAAGCTTTTTATTATTCTTATTTTTTCCATCTTCTTTTATTTGGAGATAGCTTTTTACCAGACTTTGGCATCTAAAAGAGACGAGACACTTCTTCCCATTAACATAGACAAAAAATTTAAAAATTATGAGTAACAGCAACATTTTCATTGTTCAAAAAATTGTTGTTTTTTTGGTTTTTCTTTTTTCAAGGAACGTGGGTAAAAAAAATAAAATGAGCATGAACATCGTGAAACAATGGATTTTCTAGTTCTTGTCTTCCTTCTTCTTTTCCTTTGTTTTTTTTTGAAAGAAGTAATAACAACATTTTTTAAAATGAAAAAAAAGAACAAAATAAAAAAGTGATGGTGCAATGAAAAAACAAACAACATTCAACATTTCAAAAAACGACTTAAGTTTTGGTTGAATGCTTGAGCGAAGAATATTTAAGAATTTTAAATTTCTGTACTCTTCTGCTCGTGTGCTTCCTTGTTTTATTTTTTTTTTGGTTGGTTAAGTGATATCTCATTCTGTAATTACAAGAAGAAGCAACAAAAGTAGTCGTAAAAAAAATTGATACATTTTTTTATATGATCTCCTTAATGTGGCCACATTTCCATTTCCATTTTTTAAAGACATGTTAGTTATCTTTCTTATGGCAGCATTTTTTTTTTCAAGCTTGACATAAGAAACCTAATATCTTATATATCGTAAAAAAAATAAAAAGTAAATGGGGGTGCTGTCATTTACGACGACAAAAAAAAGAGTCTAAGATTCAGTCAAGAAGATGGAGGAGCTACTGCTGGCCGGTGGAGTTTGACGTGGAAAAGAATTACGTCTAAATATCACTATTTTTTGACATCACTTTACGAAACCGAAACCTATTTAAAAAATAATAAAGAAAATACGAAAATCTTTGATTTTAATTTTTCTTCTTTAAGAATGTTCGTAGCAAAAAAGGAGTTCAAATAAATAAATAATATCATTAAAAAATTTATTCACTTAAAAAAAACAATTAAAAACAAAGAAGAAGCGACAAACGAAAGCATAGTTTATTTAAAACGCATGAATGCTACTCAAGATTGTTAAATTAATTTAATCACCACAAAGAGGGAAACGTAAACAAGTCATATCTTGAATGTAGTATGGAATGAGGGTTTGAGCGTTAGGGCCATAACCATTATATGTGCAAATATCTCCACCAAGGGTGGCCAAAGTTGCAGCATCCGCATCTTCAAGATTATATCCAACTGCAATAAAACCAAACATGCCCTCCACGTTTGATAGACAAAATGATATCAACTGGATCTGTTTTGAAGTTGACATTTCGAGTCATATAAACAATTAAATGTCGAGCATCTGCGCGATAACCAGAATTATCAGGATTTGATATATCATCAATGATAATTCTTAAAGCTCCCTCAAGATCTGTCCAGTAACATTTGAGGATGTTGCACCAGCAATAATTTGAGGGCCTTGATTACCATCGGAATCTTTAAGATAATTTATAAGTGTGGCATTTGCATTGACTACGACTGACACTGAGCCGAGTGTATTGGAAATTATATGCGTATGGTGAGAATGTATTTGAGGCGATAGCTGTAAGGTCTTTAAATACTCCTGCAGAACTTCCATCAATGATCAAAACAATGTCGAAGAATAGATTATATAATGCGCAAGTTGGTGGAGTGGCTAAAAAAAATAACAATTAGCTTTGAATTTTTTTTTTTAAAATAGGCGAATTATTTTCTTACGATCTCTTGGTGGTCGATTTCCTACACAATCAACAGGAATGGATCGACGGAAATTATATCCTCTTGAATCCACACCATAAACAGCTAATTGATATGTGCCTTCTTCAGGGCATGCAAATCCACCAACTGAATACCATTCATATGAACAATTTGAACGACTTTTAACTTCAGCGTCCATAATTGAGGGCGGCCAAAGTTTCGTCGTTGGAACATTTGAACATAATTTATGCTGCCTCCATTTAGATTTGTTGCATGTAAAATTACAACATTATTTGAGTCTAGAAAAATTAGCATAAAAATAGTTTTCTAAATTTATTTAAAAATTTCGCATAAAAAGTTTAAAACTAAAAACAACGACATACCAAAGCCAGCAACAGCTGTAGCATGTGCATCATCGGATGTTGCACCTTCATATGCATCTTGCGGTGTTGTAAATGCGGCGTAAACATTAATTGTAGATTGAGCATGAATATTAATAAGACATCCACCTGCAGCTGAATCGGAAGTGGCTAAAACTCGATAAGTTCCGGGTTGGTTGTTTTATAAACTGAATAATAATTGAAAACACTATTTAGAAGATTGGGTGGTAAATAAGTGGATTGATTTGTTGGATCTGTGATAAGAATGGATGGAGTAACTCCCGAATAAACAACTGTGAATTCAGTGGTTTGAGTATCGATGCTCACATAAATTTCGTCGATTGTGCAATTCTAACAACCAAAGAATCCACTACATCGCCATTATAAAGCGTTGGCAAATAAGTTGGAAGCAAAACTTTGGTGATATCTTGGGATGGAAGGGTAAACAAATTGCCTCCACTAACTTCAGGCAAAGTGAAAAGCACTCGATTGCTTGGATCTGTCCATGGTAAGCTGCAAGGTGTGGAAACATCAGGTAAAATTATTTGAATTTGAGCTCTTTTATTTTGAATATTTGCATAAACTGAACTATGTTGAGTTATATCTTCAACAGTGGATTGAGTGAAAAGCAAAATAACTGATCCAGGAGCAAAATATGGATCATTGAGAGTATCATTGATAACGGAAAGAAGTGGGCGAGGACATTTAGTTCCACTTTCACATGGATTTCCACCAGGGCATTGATAATTTGGAATTCCAAGAAAAGCATCTTGAATAGCTTTTGGATCGTTGGAATAAACCTTGTTATTCCACATTTGTCTATTGGAAGCTAAAAAAAAGGCATTTTTAAAGTTTTAATAATTATAATAGCAAGCGATAAAAATAATAATAAAAAAGCTAGAGAAAAAAATTGTTAAAAAAACTTACTTACTGTCAAATGGAAATAGCATATAATGTGGTAAACCATTGTGGACTACTTTGCGAAGTAATGTTTTGAATGATGTCAACAAAACGTCGAGAAAGTAAAAGTTTTGTCATGGTCATAGCATAACTTGTTTCAAAAAGAACTGCCAAAGTTTTATTATTTTGACTAAAGTCTGCTTGTCTTTGGAGGAACGCATACAAAAGATTCACAACTTTCTCCTGTGGTTTCAGGTGGACAGCGACATTGACCACTCGGTTCAACAACACCACCATTGCGGCAAATGCGATTTTGGCATCGATTTCCTTCAAAATTATCCTTGCAAATGCATTGTCCTTTATAAAAGATATCCTCCATTAAAGCATGAAATTAACTGTCGTTGCACAATATGGAGTTCCAATACGTTCAAACAAATTTCCGAATTGATCAATACCCGAGAAGCGAATTGGCATTTCAGTGAGGGTTTGAGAAGTTCCAAATTGAGGGCATTTAAATGTTTGAGAAACTGATCGATATGCACATCGAACACGTTGTGAAAAGGTTGCGGTTGTAATAAAGGTGTCATTTACATACATAAAAGCATAATCCAAATTTCCATCCACTTGATTGATGGATTCTGGATTGATTGGTTCTAATCCAGTTGGATGGGCAATAATTCGATTTTGATCGCTGCCCAAATTTGCATATGTTTGAGGTTCATCACTGTGAAGATCGGTGGTGAAGCCATAGAAAATTTGAATATCCGATTGAATGCGAGCTTGAATTCCACAATTTCCTATTCCGGTGATATCTACCCGCCATAAACCAGCAGGAAGCAAGTTTTGATCGCTGCCAGGTAAATAATCTTGATTGTATCGATGCTTTTGACACATGGTTAAAATAAATGCTTGCGCATTGTGTAGTAAACCATCGTTGAGTTCCATCGGTACCTGGTTTGTTAATAACACAATCACCACGGCTTTGTGTCTGCTGGATCTATTGATGGATCCCAATTAGTATAACCAGTAAGTGTCATGTTGATGGGAGCAAAATTTGGGATATCCCAAACAAAGTTATTGCCTGATTGACGTTTAAGTCCAATCCATGATTCTGTTTGTCCAACTTTAGAATTTACATTATTTTGAGTTTCCTGGTTTGAAAATGTGAATTAAATGTCCATCATGAACATTATGGCATGTCATCAAGGCATCATTGTAATTAAGCTGTTCAGTAACAAAATTATAGCAATATTGTCCCAATGGAGACCAATAATTGCTGCTAGTTGTGTCACAAGCTAAAAATTAATTCTAAAAATATTTCTTGCGCGAAGGCTTTTGACTTACGAATGATATATTGTCGAATATCCAAATATTGATCTTGAATCAATAATATATTCATAATCACTTGTTTTACCTTTAGGTGGAGTAACTGTGATAGTCATGTTTTGACCAGCCGTATAAATTGATGAATGATTGAGACCAATAATCAACGGGCAAATAGCGAGTAATGGTGCAGTTGGGGCTGAAACCACCTGAGAATTGTCCAGATTTATAATAGGTTGGAATAAATGACAAGAACTAAAAAAAAGCAATTAGCTATAAACAAATTTTTTTTAAAGCCATACTTTTCCTGGATGAGTGGTATAATAAAGATCGCCTTCAGTGTATTCAACCATTTCAATATGTTGTTGCGAAAATTGATAACCATTACTTGCTCCACAAATGCTATTACTAACTGCAACGAGATTAAGCATAATTCGGGCATCTTGAGAATTCAAAGTGTTCCAAGCAAGAGTCGGATCATTATTTGGATCTTGATTACTTTCAGCATCCGTGAAAGCAAAAACAAATGATTGAGCAAGGGATTCACCTATGGCAATGGAAATAGCGGTGTCGAGAGGGCCAGTGCAATTATTGGGATCAACTGGAATTGAATTATTTGCTTGATCTGCGGCATAAGCAACAGCAGCAATAAAAAGCTCTTGGATCATCAGAAGCTTTGACAAGCGTTGCCGTAGTTCCATCATAAGTAACAACAATGAATTTAGTGATAAACAAATCATGCATAATGAAAAGATCTCGAACAAAATTTTGAATGTTATTATACAATCAATCACGCAGGAGCCATAGTTTGATGAGTGTTCAATACAAAAGCTAACGATCGATGAGTGAAACCAAAACTAATTCCTGTGGCTGCATTGCTGCACGCTGTTTCTTCACAAAATCTTCCGGCTGTATCTTGAGGACATTGACAATATGTATTTTGTACAGCGGTGCCATTATTTTCACAAACTATATTTTGACACCATTGTCCGCTCCAATGTGCCGGGCATAAACATGATGAAGCATTGGTTGACTTGAAACTCCCCCATTGATGCAAGTATTTGGTGGGGCTTCAGTTGGTTGATTATATGCACAATAAACTACAGCTGTACGTTGAATGGGGAAACCATATGGATCATCAGCAAACACGGTCATATAAAGATGTTCATTGGGGATATTACAAATGAAAGCTCCAAAAGACAAATGATAATTACATCCATCTCGATAGACTCCATTGGAATAATATACAGGTACAAGATGGCCTGAACCATTCGCACGACTAATTTGCATTTCAGCAAAAAGACGGAATTGATCTCGAACTTGTCCACGAAGTCCATTCAAGGTTGCAACCATATTGGAAGATTGTCGATATATGGGTTCACTATAGTATGCATCATTCATAATATTATCTGACACTCCATAAAAGAGATCATAATCAGATCGAACGAAAACTCTGTAATTGCATGGGGCTGTAGCGCCATTGGATGAAGTTATGAAGAAAAGATATTCTCCAGGAATTACATCTCCAGCAATATCCCAAAATATAAGTATACATACCTGACACAACTGCGTCGATAACCATACTTGAATTTCCATATGGATCTGTGACAGTGATGCTTAAATTGGTTCCAGTTGCAAGAATGGCAATTGTTTTAACTGATGTATCAACAAAGAAGGAACCATGATTTCCCATACTACATTGGAAATAATCATATCCCAAAACCATATTACTTTTGAAAGTAACGAAGCGGATTGTGTATTTGAAAAGCTTAAAAAAATATGCAAATTTTTTAGTTGCAAATTAAAAGCTTTATAGAAATTGCTTACATTGGGTAAATTATTAATGGATGATGGAGCCATAACTAAGCCACCAGTATTATGAGCAACCATTTGAAGGGATCGATATCCAGCACTCATGGTGTCCGTATTACAGCCGCTATTAGGGTTTATAAATGTAGAAAATGAAAATCTAAATTTATGAAAACTCATTTTTATTAATAAAAGAAAATTTAGCTTACAGGTAATTTTCTAAAAGTATTTCGATTGATAATAGTTAAATAATCAGCGCTATCATCTGGTGGAGCATCAGTAATAACAAGGATGGGAGATTTGGGTTTAATTGTTTCAACATTAATACAGCAGCAATGGCATCCATTACCGTATCATTACAACCTGTTTGAACATTTGTGGTATTTAAAGCAACTAAATTTGTTAAAAATGTTGTGGATTCAGAGTATTCATTCAAACAATATCTAAAAATTCCGTATTAACATTTTTCTTTTGTTTCAAAGTTACTTACTATCATTTGAAAATGTGACCAAAACAAACCATTGATAAATAGTTTCACCAGCAACATTGTGATAAAGAATTTGGTCATTAATTGCTTTAGCGATGTCATTAATTT